>VYZM01021681.1:110246-209899 GCA_013398915.1 Dromas ardeola
CGCGTCAGTCAGCGGCCCGGCCCGCCCCGCCCAGGTGAGGGCGGCCCGGCCCGGGCGGTGCGGGGAAACGTGCGGAGGCAGTGCGGAGTCGGGGGCAGCGCGGAGTCCGGGGCAGCGTGGGGTGGCAGCCGGCCCCGGGCAGTGGGGGGAACCGGGGCGGTGCAGGGTCCCCGGGCAGTGCGGAGTCCCCGCCCGGCCCCGGGCTCGGCAGCCGCTGGGTCCCGGCGCGGTTTAGGAGCTGGAGGGATCAGAACCGGCCGAGGGAATTCGTCGTGTCTCGGGTCTGCGCCTCAGGCGGCCGCAGCGCTTCGGATCCGGCACTAGGAGCCCTCAAGCTGGACCTGGGGGATGGTCCCGCCGCAGCCCCCCCGTCTTTCCAGCCGCAGTGCTTTCCCCGCGGTCCAGACCTCGTCCGTAGTATTTTTCCCTCCCGGCAGCGTGCAAACTAGTGCAATGTTGCCGTTGGCTTTTGTTAATGCAACTCTGCACGGGCTGGAGGAGGGAAGAAGAGAACAACCCGCTGTCTGCAATGAGCGCCGCTGGCAGAGGGAGGCTGCCCAGGCTCAGGCACCGAGGAGATCCAGTTGTGGAAGCTCCCAGTGCCGGCCGTTCTCCCCCCGTCTTCGTTAGCGTTTGCTAGCGCAGCCTATGCGCCCTCACAAATTGCACCGCGTTACGGAAATTAAACTCTGATTTTATTTTCATCTTCGGAGATTCCCCTGCGAGACTCGCGAGCACTTACACCAGGCAAAGTGATGCATTGTGGCTGCGTTAAAAAGACTTTTAACGGTTGAAAAGAAAACCACCACCAACTATCCTAGCTGCAATCTGAACTCTTTCTATTAAAATACCACCAAGTGCAGAGAAGTTTTCATTACGTAGTTTGCCCAGAAAGCCGCTTCACAAGGCTACCAGGGATATTAAGCTACCAACTAGATCTTTCACTCCACCCTTTTCAAATCCCTGGCCTTGACATCTATGGATTTGTTTGTTTGAAAAGATCAATGCGCAGAATGAGCGGCAAAGGCCTCCACGGCGTGGGGCTGTGTGAATAGCCAAATTGTCACCAGCGTTCAGCACGCACGGTCACATGCTAAAGCAGAGCACAATAGAGGGTCAGGAGGTGCCAACTCAGGATGTCCTTGCTTTGGATAACAAACAGCAGCAGCAAATCCAGGTATTTTTCAATCTATGAAGCAGCTGAGGAACGTGAGCTTTTGCTAGGGTGAAGGAATGCTTGCTTATATTCTAGGATCTGCATAGCTGCAGCAGGGGGTTGTTAACGACGGTGCCATAAAAATAGCAAGCGGATCAGAATATATCCCTGCATGTTTATGCCTTGTTTCATCTCACAGCACAGAAATTACTTTGCTCAAATATATGAGTCCCACCACAAGCTCATCCCACATATCTCAGTTATGTTTTATGACTGTTTCAAAAAATAAACTCAAATAGGTATTTGAGAAGGGCCACCTACTTTTTTTTTAAAAGAAGAAAAAAGGAATAATTTTTTCCTCACAGTACTCCACTTGAAGTCCCAAGCTTTCCTGCTGAGCAGCTGATACGTGATACATGATCTGTAATCACAGTGGAAGAATATCAACAGCATTAAAATTTGCTGCCCTTTGCAGCCATTTTACTGAAACGCCTATCAGGCACCAACCTGCAGAGCAGTGAAGCTGTCAGCATCTCACTGCTTTTTTTAGGGGCAGGGATATTTCACCAGCACATCCTAAAAAGCAAGAGGGATATTATCTGGAGAGCCGATTCAGTATCTTCTGCCAGTGAAACTCCCACCAGCGCTGCTGACTGTCTCACTGCCCGCCCTGCTGAGGAATGCCCTGTTCAATACAGGTGTAGTCGTAATGTAAACGGCCTCGCACCAGTTTTGCTGAACTCAGTGTCTAAGTTTAGAAATTCCCACCTCCCATTTCCCTTAGGCACTCTGACATTCGATTTCCCTAGCTGCTGTGGCCCACTGAAAGTGGCAACGGGGCTACCTGTGCGATGAGAGCCCGGCCAGGCCCCCAGCTGGCTTGTCCAGAAAGATTTTACATGGGAAAACATTCAAAACACACCATCTCCAAACACGATAACGTATTGCTTTTTTACACATAGCCCTGACTAGCGAGGAGACGGAATTGTTGTAATGAGCATCTGTTACTCCAACCGATGCCTATTAAAAGTTGGATGAATATTGCCTACAGGCTCCAATTATGATCTTAGAACATGAACTGAGAAGAAAAGACTGAATCTGTCCTGAAGGTCTTGCTGTATTTATGAAAAAGGACAAAAGTGAAGGACAATGGGACTAGGGGTGTACTGAGCTATTGAGCTTTGTGCCCGTGACTTCTTGTTTCCTTCAGTCAGTTACAAAAAATAAAAGCAAACATGTACATGTATAGAAGACAAGCCTATTCGAACTTGAGACTACCTACCTAAATATAGGACTTCAAAATACTTTGTCCTGAGTGGGACTGGGCCTGTCCTGTGCAAGGGACATTTATTGTGTGGGAATACGAGTAGAGCAGCAAACGCAGAAGCAGCTCATGTTGTAGCTGAATGTCACATTTCGTTTCGCACTCCCAACACTTGAGCCTCCCAAGTGCTCTGCCGCACAGATAGGCCAGATCTCCCGCTGGGCAGGCACAGACCAGTTTTAAAATACATTCCCCCTAGATCAGCTGTTTGTTGCACATAACAGGCAAGGCGGTCAGAAGTGAATAAAGGCCAAGGCTTCAAAGAATTAATGCTGCCAAGGTCATTGAAGAATCCAGATTTAAGACTTTAAATCCAGATTTAAGAATCGGGATTTAAGAATCCGGATTTAAGAATCTAGATTTAAATCCCATTATTTTTCAAAGACCCTAGCCGCCCTTTAGCTTTCCTGCCATAGTTACAAATGCAATTACCTCCAAGCAGATCCCTTCCTATGTACACAGAGCTGAGTCGGATGATGATAGCTGTTATGCTGGTCTAATGGCAAACACAAACCACATCGTACAACCCTAGGTGCGCTGAGTGGGCTGCATCTACCGAGAGGGCTAAGTCCCAAAGCATTTTCTACCTGAAGGTCACATAACCTAAGCACTAGAAAGCGCTGAAGGAATCTGTCCCGCATCCTTGTCTTGCCAGGGCTGTAGTACTTTACTTGGCACAAAATGTTCTCCATTCATTCACAGCCTGGAGTCATCTTCTGGGAGAAATCCACCCTAAGGAACATGTCCAACGTTTTATTTCAAAATGCAGCAAAAGAGCACTGTCAGCTTGGCTCCTTTGCAAGGCAGTCCCTAGAAGGATTTTGTTAACCTAAACCTGAGTTCCACTCCCTCTTCTATTATCTCCCATAGACCTGTCCCAAGCTCAGGGCGAAGCACCCTGCCATGGGGTAGGAAAAGTTCAGTCCCTACAATGGAAAACCATTCCACTGCGTATGAAAAAAAGACTTCACAGAATCTAGAATCTGACATTAAATTTTAATGAGAGAAAAGAGTAGTCACTCAGATGCGTTCTACTAGGGACATTATTAAATATTCAGTGTGACATAGCTAAACACAGAGGGTTTTTTTTTTCTCCCCACACGCCAGCCCTGATGGCAGGGTGGTATTCACACAGCTCTCTGGCTCACCTGGTAGCCCCTTCCTCATAACCTGCTGCCCTCTCCTGCAAAGTGCAGATTCAAAACAGGAGAGGAGACAAGTACATACTGAACCACCAGTGTCACGGGTAAGCAAAAACTGCAGCTGCTCAATGAACCTATATTTGCCATATCCTAGGTGAATATCAGTGGGATATTAGGGGAAGGAAAACAGACAAGCAAGCACACTCCCTCCCTCTACGTTACCGCCTGATGCACCAGGCATACCCTGAAAGCAGTTACTGGATCGGAGTGCTGGCAGCCAAAGAGGGGCATACATTGGGTCAGAATCCTATGCAGTATGTCCCACCTGAGGCAGCATTAGAAATCCCTAAAAGCAGAATTGCCTGTGCCCAATTAACTGTCCTGTCAAAAAGAGACACTGAACATGTAAGCGCCTTTTTAAGGTTGGGCAGCAGCTGGCCGGCAAGTCAAAGAATCTGTATTTTTGACTCATGTATTTCCTGCTAAAAGCCTTTTGAGGAAAATAAATCCTTCACGCCCCTTAGTGTCTACAGGTCAAGGTCATACTTATATACACGCTGGGACAGATAAGCAGATGCCTAGTGGGATTCTAAAATCCCATAGGCTCCCGTCTCACCACAAACTAAGTGCTGAAGGTTGCTGAAAATATGTGTGGATGCCTTTCTGCCTCTTTAAATGCCTGAGTGTCTCCAAGTTCAAGGTCACTTTTGCAAGTGGGAGTTAAACTCTGAGATGGTTAAATGCTTCAGAAGAGAATTACCTTGCAGTTCTAACCATTTGGGTGCTGGTACATTCAGGACAGGGCTGTTGGAGATGCCTCCAAAAGAACCTGGAGGTCTTCAGCTGCATCGTACGCCATAGCGAAGCTTCCCTGAGCATTGCGCAGGGGTCATCTAGCTGTAAGACAGTTACTTGTCCTGGGCCAAATCCCAAAATCCCTACAGGAACTAAACATTCCATCAAAGGAACAGGCTTCATGACACCTGCCTGCATGAAGCTCGTTTCCTGTAACTAATCCGACTGGGTGCATGCAAAAGGCCATTAGCTGGGAATTCATGCCGCCCATCTGCAGCAGCATTTGACACCCACTCTGTACAGCTGCTAGCAAGTGTGAGATAAATGGACTTGGGGGGGGGGGGGAAAAATAAAAATAAATAAAAATATAATTCAAACCCGGTGTTAAATCTGCTGCAGAGGCACTAGAGGGCGAGCTAGAGCACCCCATGGGTTTGGATTTTGTCTGTCTCCTGGTTATTTCATCATTTCCCGGTGAAGGAAGAGTACCTATGTGCTTATTTTCATTACGACGCCACAAGTCCTAAGAAGGCTTATTTTGCATGAGATACAAGAAATTTGTCATGGATGCACGCACAGATGCACAAATGCTGTAAGCTTCATCACATGAAAGACAATGACATAATGCAACTACGAATTTGATGTTAATGTCACTACTTTTCCCTTTTGCAAAGTTACTAAAACTCATGTATATCTAATATTTCTTTGTATTTCTCCTTCCCCAACCCCCTTCTTTTCCCACCCCCGCTCTTTACTTTCTCTTGTGAGCAGAAGACATGTTTCTAACTTCTCATTACTTACTTTTGTACCACAGCTTCCTTTGATAAGGATTGCTCAATTATAAGAGTGATGTGATAAAGTGTTCTCAAGCCTCCGAGCTGTTTCCAGTTATGACATAAATATATCGATCGGGGAGCACAGTACTTTCTTTGTCACATGCATTACCATCTGCAGCAAGCACCTTTATTGCTGTAGTAAATATACTGTAGATAAAGCTTTAGCTAAATTACATCCATGTCAACTAACTGCTAATTAGTACTCTAGTCTAGAAAATGGACTAAATGGAATATTTTCATATTTTAAAAATTTATACTAGGAATAAAATGAGGTCATGTCTTCAGTAACTCATTACTAAATTATTTGTAAGGCTGCAGTGCTGTACAGTTACTACACAGTAATTAAGAACCAGAGGATCTAGGATTGCTTTTCAAATTGTAGTTAACTTTCAGTATACCCTTGTGAGATGACTGGGTACTACCAGGTCCACTTTATCACTGGTAAACCAAAACACAAATATGATAAATAATTTGCTAGAAGCAGACAAAAAAAAAGCAGAACTGGAGCCAGAAAGAAACATATAGGGGTCCAATTAAAAGGTTACAAAAGAGAAAAAAAAGCAATGGCCCGATTAACTAAAACTACTGCAAATTATTTATGGATTTTAGAACCAGAAAAAGACTGTTGTGAAAGCCTGTTCACTTGCGTAACACAAGGCACAGAACTCCAGCCTTTAAATTCGCTCAGCAGACATTTTCTCCTTCCCTATTTTGCAAACAGAAAGTCAAGCCTCATAGTTCCTCGATAACACCGCATCTAGCCTCTTGCAGACAGACAATCTTTGTTTCAAGCTTGTAAGCATATCAGCTGTTTTCATTGATAAGGCATTTCACTGAGCTAGCCAATGTGAAGTGAAAATAAGAGCAAAAAATTAGACTATAACAACTGAGATTAAAGACTCATTCATCTCATTAATCTTTTACTAGTAACACTGTCTACTCCCTGCTGCCATCACCCAGCCAGTAGGCAGTTCCATCACAATCTCACTTAGAAATATGTTTCCAACACACGGGATGCACAAATCAGATATACCTCATGTAAATTAGTTTTTTCCTTCAGACTGTTGTGAAGCCAACTACGCTACATCTCCTTAACACAGTTCCTACCTGATCTTCCAAAGCTCACTTTGAAACTCATTGCAAAATCCTACCTTGAAACTTCCCCAAAGCTGTAATTCCCATTTCAGCCAGAACAAAACAGATAGAGCAGACCTCCTCGGTTCCTTTCCTACCGCCTGTCTATTTGTTTAAAAGCCGCACAGAGTTTATCTGGTTGCTCAGTGAACCTAAACTTCCACCAGAAGTTCTCACCGACGGGGCAGCCGCTGCCCGGCCCAGCAGCAGCGAGGAGGCACAGATGTGGTTCTGCAAAGCCAACCGCCTGCCCTCCCCAGCCTCAGCGGGTTTTGCTTTTACATTTTCTCCCCTCAAAGAGAAAATCCTTGTAGTTGTTTCATTTGCAAAAGCCTGTATATTCTGTGCACGAATTATACCTTGGTGCCTGTGCTAAATGCGAGCATGAGGGTTTTTTGTTTGCCTTTGTTTGCCCGTGCAGTCGCTGAGGGGGTAGGTGTGTAAGCTGTGATAAAGCAATGCCGCTGGTGATTGCAGCGTACGTGCAGTTATGTGACCGGTAACCGAAAGGAGAAGTTAAGCCTCTTAGAGTAGTCCCCTGCCCTCCTGCAGCACTAGCTGGGCCACATATAGGTGTTTACGCCCCCATTCCAAATTTGCATCTCTCAGCTCTTTCAGCTCAAGATGTGCTCAGCTGATGGTTTGGGAGCTCCAGTTTCAGCCCTTGCCGCAGCAGCAGCTCTCTGGGTCGATAAATAAACACGAACTGGGTGAATGGCTGTGAAACCTCTGTGCCTGGAAAATTCCCCTACTCTCCTGTATTTTTGCATTACACATTTTTCGTTTCCATTACGTTACTAAATAAACAGTCTGAGTTTCTGGTATGAATCCGATTAATAGCCAGACTTGGTTTCGGTACAGGTTCTGCTCCCTTCATGGCTGCAGAGGCTGTTGAGTGTTCCGAGCGTGCTGGTAGCAGGGTGGCTTTCCTTTGCAATTTTGAAGGAAAGTCATTGCAGGCGTGTTGATGTACCACGCTGCAGGGTGGCTGCCTCTCGGTGCTAACTGGAAGTGACTGGAAGATAAATAATGTAAAGCTCTTTCCAGAACTCCTGGTGTGCTGTACAGCAGGGGACGGAGCTACTATCTGGATTTGTTTAACCTCCATGTCTCCCTCTGTAATATAGCCGTTCCCACACCGGTCCAGCCCCTCGTGTGCAGACTGGTTCGCCTTCTCTTTTGCGTATGTATCAAGTCCCAGCTGCTCTGTTTCTCCCTCACGCCGCCATGAGCACACTTGGTCACTCCAACTCAAAGTTATTCTTATTTCCCTCGTCCTCAGAGTCCAAGATGGCACCTGGGGGATCTTGGTCAGGTTTCCATAGGCAGGACCCCGCAATGCAAGCCAGAACCTTGGTCACAGCCTTGTCCTTTCAAACCTCTACGGGGTGGGTACGTTGGGCTCCTGGCTCAAAGCAGTGACATGTTACGCTTAATGCCACTGGCTTTGCACTGTGGTAAGGGACTACTACCAAGGGCAAACCTTAAATCTGTTCTGTTCAGTCCTGGGAGCATGCAAAACACAATAAATAATAATATCCTCAGCACTATTGAGGAGGTCTCAGAAGACAGCTGGTTGCCGGTTCTTCTGCTGAAACGATTTGTGTGTACCCCCTTCCACACAACCAGGAGAAGTCAATGCGCGACAGCTCCCCAACACACACACAGATCTCAGGGTGCTATAATTTGAGGGTATAAAAGAGTGCGTGAGCTCAAAAGCCATAAGGCAGCATGTCCTGCAGTTCACCTCCTAACACACCCATGATAATTAATCACTTAATCAAGGTCTTCACAGTGGCTTTATGAGCAATATTGTGGTTTGCTGTGAAGGAAAGAGGCATGTGAATAGTTTTGCTGCTCAGCCTGGAGCCAGCACCTACTTATCTGGGTGAAGAACTAGTATTTGCGGCTGTTCTCTCTGAACATTGAATTCTGGATTTTTATTTCTCTTGTGATGACAGCACACAGTGGTGTCTCCGGTGTGCTTTGCACTTAATGTATTATCTACTGCTGTCGACTTAAAACAGCCTACGACAAAGTCCATAGTTTCTTTTGCAGCTCTTCTATGCTATATCCTTAGGGTTTGTGAAGTAAATCAGTATATGGCTGTGTGTCTCCAGCCAATTTCAACGTTAAAAGAAAATATTACAGATAACATGCCTAATTCTCCTCTTGCATGTACCAAGATACACTCAGAGTCAACTCATTGGTGTGAAGTGTTCACTGCTGTCAAAACAGAAAATGAGAGGGGAATTGGGCTACCCAATATGCACCTTGAAGAAATTAAAGAAGTGCTGCATGTTCTTGTTCCTTATTGAGCAGAGCAGTAATAAAGAGGCTTATTTAATTGTGAAAAAGCAATTAACTTTTGAAGATGTTTCCTGCTCCTGTGAGGAAGCTTGATTTTGTGCAGTATATTTCTTTCAAACTAAAGTCTCCAAGTGCCTTGCAGTATTAAATACGTCAGCTGAAGAACTAAATAATAAATAAGGCCAGGGGAAGACAGACCTTTCAGCAAAGCTTCCTCTGTCTCTAAGCGATCATTTCTTTCATCTTTAAAGAGGACATACACTTCCCCCAAAAAAAATTAAAAAAAGAACATCTCAGACCGGCTGATGATAAATACTCCACCTATTTACATGCTCCATCTGTCTGCACGTGAGTGCATGCAATAAGAGGAGGTTGGGAATGTTTAGAAATCAGTTTACACATGGATGATTTCCTTGGCTTTTACTTGCCTAATTGCTTGGCTCCCCCAGTGACCTGTTTTTGTAGCAACTGCCACCTCACTCTGCAATTACACTGTCTCACAGTCATGGGGCACCCTCTGGAAGGTACACACGCGCATTTATCAAAGCTGAGGAAAATGTTGGTCCCTTCCATGTGATGTTTATGGGCTTCCCCCCAGAGCACCTCCGGGCGCTGTGCGATGAGTGTTTACAAGGGCTGTAGTTCAGCAGCCTGGTCTGCTGACGGTGAATTCCCTCCTTGCTGCTCATTCTGCATTTCTTGCAGCCTCCCAGCCTGCAAACCATATGGATCCCTCACCCAGGGCAGAGCAGGAGGAAAAGAGAGAGCAGCAGATCAGGGAGCAGAAACAACCCCTGAGCCTGGTGGCCAGAGGTGGGCACTCCAAGGTAGCTCTCTTGGGGGAGAAAAAAAGGCAAAGATCCAACAGTTCTCCTTTCTCACAAGGCTTCTTACATGGTTTTTCTTTGCTTATTGTGTGTTCTTCATGGGCAACAGGACTATAAATACTAAAAGGAATTGGCAAGAATGTGCCTTTGCATGGCCTTAATGTAATTGTGTGTGTTGGAGAAGTGAGCAGTGCAAAGTGGCCAGGCTCATGCCTCCTTCTTATTGCCACCGTTGAAGACAGGATAAGATCTCCAAAATCATGAAAATGGTGAAGAAAAATGGTATTTGATATCATTCTGATTCTTTTCACTTTCTTTTCCAATCCAGAAGCTTCAGGGAGCCTATTGATCATGTCCTCAGACTCCTGGGGAGTTTTAACGACATGGTGCTGTCCTCATTTAGATCACGTGCATATTGGAGTCAAAACAGCTTAACTAACTCTACTCCACAGGGAAAAGAAGAAGAAAAATTGAGGTGAATGCCATACCTAATCAAGAACTGGGATACAGTGGGACTTAGAGAAAAAACACCAAATACTACGGCTCACACATCAAGCTGCAAGAGCTGCTCACCACAGATCTGGTGCCTTGTCCTCGGAACTCATTTTCCAAACCTGCTCCCTAGTTACCATTTTTAGATCAGTCCTACAAGCTTTTTGCTATTATGTCTGCTGGAAAAACAATGCCAGAGTCAAATGGGAACACATTTTGCAGGCCCAGTCAATCACGGTACTCTACTGCTGTCCCTCCTGCTGTCCGTCACCCTGTTGTGTCGTGGCAGGCTGAAGGACCGGCTGTGCCACATCACTGTGGTGACTCCAGGCCAGCTCTACAGTACCTAGTTTTGGGGTTTTCAGTAATGTAGCTGTAGAGCAAGGAACTGAATCGCAGGCTGTAAAATCTACCCAAGGAGCAGCATAAATACGGAGTGCAGCATGCAGCTTGCACAGCTGCACATAGCCAGTCGCTGAACTAGTCAGGGTGTGCCTCCACCAGACACACTTTTGGTGGTGAGTCCAGTACGTGAAGAGATATCTTTGCTTTTCGTGAGGTACACGCTGCAATGGGGGATGGCCGAGTAACCTCCCCATAATACATCACAGCTGAGTTCAGAATTGAGTTTTATAAAGCAGGTCAACCTGACAGCATTTATTCACATGAGAAACGGAGTGAAAATGGTGGCTCTAAATATTTGTTTAGCATTTAATATATCCATCTGGAAGGTAACACCGCTCTCATACAGCTTGGGAAGTCATATGTCGTGTGCCTTTGCGCACTTTGGTCACTCACGAACCAGGAGGGGTGGATTTGAGTTTCATGGCCCCCATTCCCTTCTCTCTCCCCTGGCATGGTATCCTTACAGCCACTGCGAAGGCAACAGTGGAAACTGAGACCATCTGCATATGTGACACTGCTTCACTGGAAGCTTGTGAGGATATTTACGTGTGACATTGTACGACAGCTGAATAATACTTTTAATAAAAACATAACTCAGTCGCATCAGCCTGCTGACTCTGTTTTTCGTAACACACTTTGTCAATGTCAGGAATCTGTCAAAAGCTATAAACGGCACTGAAGGAAAGTGCTAATGTCATTTCCCCAAGTCTCTGATCTAGCTAATGGGAAAATATTAACATGGAGATATTAACACCAGATATTTCTTGTCCTAAAGGTGCAGGGATTTTACCTTGACCTAAGTGTTTAGAAGACACAGACAGCTTTCTCAGCCAGCAGGAATCAGTATAGTTTATATTGACTTCAGCTTAAACAAGCTGACTTTTACTGAGGATGCGGTATAAATATTGACAAATCTGCTATTACTCATTGGAAATAATGAGGTGGCCAGAAACAGCTTCACCAAGTGGCCACAGAAGGCCAGTTCAGTATCACTTGGGTTTTGAATTGGAGGGAACAATAATGAATGGTGTTAAATCCTACTCTGGAAAGCCAAAAGCAAACCGAGGTGCAGCGAGGACCACGGTCCTCACCCAACAGAGCCCTCACCAACAAGGGACCAGAATGCTGAGCAGCCAGTCCTTAAACATAGGAAGTTCCATCTAAACACGAGGAGGAATTTCTTTACTTTGAGGGTGCCAGAGCAGTGGAACAAGCTGCACAGAGAGGTGGTGGAGTCTCCATCTCTGGAGACATTCAAAACCCGTCTGGATGTGTTCCTGTGCAACCTGCTCTAGGTGACCCTGCTCTGGCAGGGGAGTTGGACTAGGTGATCTCCAAAGGTCCCTTCCAATGCCTATCATTCTGTGAATCTGTGGTCCGGGGCAGGATCAGGTGTGGGGGAGCAATTGGGGTCAGACACAGCTGGGTGGCCACCAAGCAAGTCCACAGCGGCAAGACATATCCAAGGGCAAGCCAAGACGTTGAGCTGGTGGAGCAGGGTCAGGGCCAGAACCACAGCAGCAGGAGCCCAGGAGCGGGCGCCACTGTGGCACAGCAGCGATGTAGCACAGGCCGGGGCCAGGGGTGAAGCCTCGGCTAAAAAGCAGCTCCCACGAGACAGGAGGAGCAGGCTTCTGTGTTTCTTCACAACAGCCCTTATCAGTGGAGGAGCCGACCTTGGATGCAGCCAGCTACATTCCAGAAGGGGATGTGCCCAGCACCCTGGCAAGGAGGTTTGGTTTTTCCATCCCCATTTAGAAACATAATTCTCTCCAACTTTTCCTAAGCTCCTTGCACAGATAGCAGTCAGAAGAGAACTGTATCTCATTAGCGTGAATTAAAATTTTCCCAAATCTTCATCGGGCTAATTGCTGAGTGACTTCACGATAAAAGGAGAAAGAAAGCATATTTTAATTTCAAGACTGAAACTGGGGGATTAGGAGAAGACAGGTTTATATAAACTACTGGGAAGAGCTTTTTAACATACTGCTCATTCTTCTTTGCAGGGAGTGTGAAAACCCAGGGGGTTATCCTTGTAGATTAAAGTAATCCATTTAGAGGAGCTGGTCTGTCCTTGGCAAAAAAAAAAAAACCACAAAATATGTGTCATTGCCACTATTGCTCCCACTATTAAACACATCTGCCACCTTATCTGGACTGTGTGGAGGGGTCGTCCTGTTAATGTGGCTTTAATGTCAAGTGAGGACAGGTATCTTGGGGAGGCTTGAAGCCCTTTGAATTTCCCTGCACAGAGACCCTGAGGAACGGCACTGCATAACAGTGCCAGGGCCGGATCCAGAAGCACTGGATGGAAATGCATATTGAGCAAGCTCTCCTTTCCCATTCCTCTATACAAATGGGAGCATCTGTGGAAAGAGGCCGAAAAACTCCAATTAATGCAGTTGCTTTCATTTTATGCTATGTACTGGCATAAATGTGTGTGGTGATAAGAAAACAGCAATGGAGAAGACAACAGGCACATTGAGAGCGAGAGAGGCAACATATGGCCCAATTATAGTATTAAATATACTAACTTTTCGGTGCTTATTGTATTACTTAAATATCGGCAATTTGGAGGTGAGCAGCCACATGTTGTAAATGAGATGGAGCCTAAGTTAGAGAGTGTGCAGAGTCATATAGTAAAATTCTGACCCAGAGGTTAATTTTGATGTTTCACAGGACTGTTTACTGGCAGAGTAGCCACGACCAGTCCCAAGACTGCCTTGGGAAGAGGGAGTAACCCACCTGGTTGTGGAGGCCAGCGATTCCCTCCTGAACCAGCAGGAATCTGGTATCACTTATCTGCCTCTGAGGGTGGGAAGAGACCTGAACCTACCAGAGAGCAGTTTTTCAGCTGTGGTGGCGTGAAGATCTTCAGGGACTTCTGCAAGGGACAGCAGGCAGGGCCCTAGTGGTGTACGGGGCAGAGTGCCCAAGGGAGTGTTTGAAGCAACCGCTGTCAGAGCATTTGGACCTGAAATGGTTGAATGCCCAGGGCTCTTCTAGACGTAGCAGTGAACATGTGATTTGTGATGGAATGGGAGATCAGAAAAACTAGGGACATTTTTCCCCATCCTCATTCCACACGTTGCTAAGAACTAACAACAGACGCCCACAACCAGCTCTATCTCAGCACCAGCCTGAAGCCTGGACATGGCCATTTGACGTTCAGATCCTTCAGGGATCCTACATCTGTGTAAGTCAAGATAGGTATTGGGTCCATGTTGGCTTTTTACATGAGGTAGGAGGGAACTGCAAAGTTTTAGCTGTAAAGTAATACATCTTGGGAATATTTCAGGAATATATTTTTGAAAAGTTACATGAAATGATCAATGCAAGAGTGTCCAACCATTCAGCTTTCAGAAAATCACTGAGTTAGACCTGTATTTCCGTGTGCAAAGCTTAAAAACCTGACCATGTATATTTAGTGATCTAGCAGTTTTCATTTCATGAGTTGGCAAATTGCTGTGGGAAATGAGCAGTTTGAACTTCTCTCATCCAAACTCTCATATATTGGTCACTGTCAGCAAGATTCACATGTGGCAAAGAGACTTGTCTGCTGCGATCTCACATAGAGAATATGTGGATAAAAAAGAGAGAAAAGCGTGTGTGGAGGGAATTTTGCACAGTTAGGTACCCTTGAAAGGGACTGTGTTGGCCCTGCATATGCAGAATGGAGGATCAAATGGGTTTAATAAAAAGCAAATCATTCACAATAATTTGTGTTCCATGTTTCCATCTTCTCCCAGAACAGATGCTTTTCCAGCCCATAGCAGGAAATAATGGTCCTGAAAAGAGGAGAAAGAGAGAGGTGAAAGCAAAGCTCTTGTAGATAAAGCTGTTGTAGGTGCTACTCTGGCCTGCTGTTGGGCTCACCTCTCCAAACCTTTCAGAGCTAATCTGCCCAAGAGTTCACTTTGATTAACGCATGGGGAATTCCAAAGACATCAAGAAACCAGTTCCTGATTAAGTTCAGGGCCATCGGGCAATCTGATCATTTGAACTTGACCTATTCCACTCTGGGTACCCTGCCTGCCTTAAGATGTTACAGTAAGCTAGGGTTGCTTCCTCTAGCTGTTGGAAAGAGGATTGACGTGGGATGGAAGCAGATCACATGGAAAAGACTCCAGGGACCAAATGTCAGGCAACCAATTCTTCAGCTGAAGAGAGCTAAAAGAGGAAGACATCCTGGCAAATAATTGCTAAGGACTAACAATGTGTTCAAGTCACAGAAAGGAAGTGACTGTAGGGATCCTTCATTTTACTTGACCTGAATACGCATGTATTCGTTCTTTGAATATTTTATACTGCTCTGGCTTGTAGCATGCATTCCACTTCTGTGCCCTGGTTTGAATGTTGCATTTCATATGTCGTTTGCAACAGTCTCAAGAAAGAAAGTATAGGAAAAACAATTTTAAAGGGAAAAACAAAGATGATCCCCTAAAAGAAGAAAGTAAACTGGGCATTTCCATCCCTAGTATCTGGGCCGACAGATGGGGTGGTGAAAAATGTGCCTCCAGGGCAAAGTTCTGCTCCGATCAATCTCCTGCCCACAGCACGGTTTTAATTTAAAGCACAGAGGATTATGCACTATGGAGCTACACTTTGTTAATTTATTATCCCTCATGTTAATCAGGTGTGTAAATCATGACAACGGGCAAGCGCGTAGCAAAAGGTGTAGACTGCTCTGCCCTAGCAAGCAAGCAGAGTTAGATTAGATGGTTCAAATAAGAAGAAGCCTTTACATGTCACTTCAAAAAGCTCCCACGTTTTATGTGTTGAAATATTCCATCAGCCCACTATCAGTCTTTCAGAGACCAGGCAGAAACTAAGGCATACAAAATGGAGAGAGGGAAAGTTTGATAAATAAACTATTTTCAGTATCAAATCTCTAAGAATTTCTTAGAATGAGATAAAGAAAGTGGTTCAGAATTTTTTTAAGTGATAACACCGACTCAAAAAGAGAAAGAGTTTTTCTTTTTTTTTTTTCAATAACTCTATGCTGTACTGGTATGCACAGTGATGAAGGTTTCCCTTTGCCATTCAACACACAAATGGACAGAAACCAGCATCTCCGTCATGAGTTTTATATCTTTCTGGATCAGGTTTCTGCCATAGATCAGTTGGGTCACCCCTTTAGGAGCATTAATCATTTACATTAAGCAGCTAAAATAGGTGATGTGAATTCCCCTTGAGCAGTTCCCTATTTGAGTACTGTCTGCGAGCATTCATACTTTTCACATATCGAGCAGGAGTTTTACCTCTGATTTCAAGCCAGGTATATCTTCAGACATGACAAACTGGCTCAGAAATCACACAGAGATTTCAAAAAAGTGTGCAAAACTTGTTCTTCAAGATGCCTACTCGGAGATACTGAAACTGTGAAATGATAAGGTAATGCATAAATAAGTTACTGAGTCTACAGATAAGATGATACTGTAAGAAAACACTGCCTTGCTGGGAGAACAGTTCATGGATGTTTCCTGCAATATATGAGGAATCAAAAGGAAATACCAAAAACTGCAAAAGCATCTTTGTGGACAACTGGTGTGCAGCCACGTACTGAGCTTCTGTCAGCTTCAGTACAGTGTAGTAATGGTTGTGTCCACTTACAGGTGCATATATCTTCCACCCATATGGTGTCCACCTATGGGTGGACAAATTGCCATGCCTATTTAAAAGGCTCTTCTTTTCTTGGGGGAGATGAAAACGGGAGCTCCTGCAACACAGTATGCACAAAGGAAGTATTCCACAGAGGTGCTGATCAATAAATGATGAATTGCTCTGGGCAGACCTCACCCCTACCAACTGTGCTCATCTGGTAGCAAGGCTTCGCTTTAGGGTACATCAGTGAAAGCTGCAGGCACGAAGTGTGGGGGATCCATATAGAAAGGCTGGGGGGAGGCATGTAGTAGAGAGCAAAGATAATTAGAGATGTGGGAAGTGTTCAAAAATGTTTGCATATGATTAGAATAATAATAATAAACCCACAAATTTTTAAAATAGATCGCTTACACATAAGACTTACCAATTGTTCTAGGGGAGGTGGATTAATGAGTAGAATACAATGTAAGTGTTTGAAGGTTACTAACAATGTGGTTTATTTATGGGCTTCATGTACCACTAGTATAATACATACAAAACCATTTGACTGTCTTGGGCAACGTGCTAGAATTCCCAAGCCTAGTAGTTTGAAAAATCACTTGCTTCTTCATTACTAAAATCTCCGTCCAGTACCATTAATTTAATCATTTGCTTGCATGTTGCTGGATGCAGACGTTCCCTTGTATCTGAATAACAACTTGCTCACTATTCATCTCCAGTTGATGGGCAGGCAATAAATAGGTGATCCACCTATCCACAGGGCACTGTCTGATTTAACTAGGTTCTAGGTTAAAAAATTAGAAGATTGCATTGCCAGTAAGTCTTTACCCTACATTCCCCTGCAGATGTTTGGAGCAACAGTAACATCCAGTGGTCAAAATGTTAATTACATTATATGAGGGCATTGCATGCTGGCAGCATTTTATGACCGCATCTTCCTTGCAATAAAAAAAGCGAGTGAGAGCAAGCCTTGAAATCTCAGGATCATGCTTACATTGCACAAAAGTAAACGTACACACAGTAAGACATCGGTCTTCCTGCAAGGTTGGTGTGTTTTTCCTGCTCATGCCAAGTGAGATGTACTGACCTTTAAGTTTGTAAATACTAAGATTGAGATCTTTCTGGCTGGCTGGATGTCAGTGCACCAGGTCATGTTATGAGGCAAGAGGGAGGATGGGGGACAGAAGGAAGGTGCAGTGGGCCTTGGGCTGATGTCTGGGGAATGAAGCCCTGAGCACAGGACACTGCAGACTCACTGTGACTCATCCCCGCCTCAGGAACCTCAGGCACCAGGCACAGCTCAAACCAGCACAGAAGCTACAGATGTCCTGGAAGTAGGATGCCAGCACTGCAGGGAGCATCGGTGGAGTTTTACTCTTACAGCCAGGGAGGCAGGAGGGGGGATGCCCTTAGAGGAAGCAGACATCTACCTGTTCATTGGTGAGGGCACACAGTTTGGGGGGAGCGGGGGGGAATCTGCATTCCTCCACCCCAATTACTATTTATCTTCATCTGGGCTGGGGAGTGAGAAACAGGGGCAAAATATGAGTCCCACACCGAGAAGGCGATCTTTGCTTGTGCTTTGTGGACTACAAGAAACAAGTGACCTCAAACAAAGGCTCTGTGTGTACTCAAGGACATGAAGAAGGAAAGTGACTTTCTGCTCTCACCCAGAAGAGGCTTCATTAATCGCACTACAAGTGAGGGAGCTGCCAGGTGTTTGTGGGGGAGAGCTGGGTTTAATTTTCCCAACAGCACAGGTACTAACCAGATAGCAGGAGGCACATTGTTCAGTCAGGAAAACAAGACCTTGAAGACAAGGCGACTAGACAGGGATATCAGAAATTTAGCAGGTGGTAACTACAGTTAGACATCTGGGGGCTATTTTTTCCCTGGAACTGCAATACAGGAGAAAAATAAGAATAAGGATAAAAAATAAAAATAAAAATTAAAGACACAGCTTTTAGGAGGTCCAGTGTTCACGTCCTTGTGCTGTGTCAGCATCAGGGATGCAGAATCCCAGGAGCAAACCTGGCTGCAGCTTTATAGGTGTGCGCAGAGCTCTGCCGTTCATGGACAAGGTGCTTTGGTCTCCCCAGCACCAGCAGACTTGTTTTGCTGCTCTCCTGTAGTCTTCCAGTGCACCATTGCTCTGTGACCTTGAGGCCCCGAAACTTAACAGGGACAGTTAATGATTCTCTGAGCCCCATTGACGTTTCCCTGCTCCCGTGCAAACATTAGCCGAGGCAGAGACAGCAAGGGCTGTCTCACTTTCTTTTCCCTCCTCCCTTTTTAACTTTAAGAGCAGAAATGTTGCAGATCTCGTGCAGAACCATGCTTGCCCAAGGTGCTGGAGAGAGGAATTCTCCCTCGTCATCTTTCCTGATGTGTATGCCTCTCCACAAAAATATCGTGAAGGGGTCAGATACTGAGGCATATGTGGGGAGGGCTCGCCCCGAGGGCAGGTATGTTATTTAGAATCCAGTCTGCCTGGCATACTGGATGTGCTTTCAAAATTATTTCCTTCAGGTTCGTATTATCTGACGTGAAATGGAGCATCTCCATGAACAACAGTCTTTTACAGAAGAGCTTCTCACTGCTTCCCTGGGAATGCATTGGGAATTTTCCACCACGTGTGTGCTCGGTGCGGCAACGCTCACTGTGTTGACGCTGAGTCCTGCATGCCACGGGATCGCTCGGTGAGTCTCGGTGGGATACATGGCACAGGTAACTTCACTGCAGTCTTTGGGACAAATTGAAGGGTTTTTCTCTCCCCACCCCAGCCAACTGCTCAGGTAGGCTGTGACATTTTCAAACTGCCAGCAGATGGCTGTGGGCACGGCAGTTCTTCATGCTGTGATGGTGTTACGGCAGCAAATGCCATTGCTTGTGTCTCAAGACCTCTCAGGTGTTTTCTCCATGGAAGAAGGGAGAATGACTGCCACACACAGCAGGCAGATGCAGCTACATGAACACAGGGTCATGCGAACCTCCGACACATGGGCTAGTCCTCATTGAGTGGGAGTCTAAAGCGCCGTAACCTCTCCTTCAGTCTGATGCATCTTCACAGAATCAGCCTTCCTGCTCTCATCCTCAGGCACCCTGTCCTCTCCTACAGAAAGCAATGAAGCCTTCTACTGCCTCATAGGGCAAAACCTGTTTAACTCTCCTCTCTGAAGCTGAGACTGAAAGTGGCTGAGAAAATGAGCCATACGTGGTAGCTATTAGTAGGAAGACTGAGGCAACAGAAAAATACCTGGTTCAACTCATAATTGTGCAATGTGTCCTGCACAGCACATGGAAAAGCAAAGGAGAGAGCTTTGACACAGCTGGGGACATGAAGGCTCAGTGATTTTCCAGAGGTTTTGAAGTCCCTTCTGAAAACCTGACCATGTGGAATACATTATATGGGATGCATACATCCCATGCTGCATCACATTTGGCTGTGTTATGAACCACCAGTGGGGCCTGCTGTGCTTTTGGTGCCCCATGAGTATTAAACACTGGGGTACAAAGCCAAGGTAGGTCCATGATCCATACAAAGGCTACCCTGCAAATGCTTTGGGAATCCTGCTTGGGAAACCCAAAGTGTTCACAAAAATATTCTGATACATAAAACAAAACACAACTTCAGAGCAAACAGCAGTAAATGTACAAGCACTGATAACACGTACTCTGTGGAAACAGAGGTTTAAATTAATGGATAAAAGCGATTTACACTGAGCTGATGGAAGGTTGGGAGAGGGCTCATAGCCACAGTGGGCACTTTTTCAGGCTGTGCAGGCACCTCTTGTGCCTGGAGCAGCATAGCTCTGAGGGACAGCAAGAGGTGGCTCATTCCAGGTTGCTTTGTTTCCGTGATAACAATGCTAAAAATCATGCCACATCCAATTCTGGAAAGCCATGTCCCAAGGACACTGCACAGATATGCAAGACCCTAGAGGTAGGGAGTCCTTTTCACATATTCCTCTCAGGTTTCTTGGTATGCTGATATAGGAAAGCACCATGGCATGAGCATCTGGTATCTAATGGGCTGCACGCTGGCTGCCTGCTGCTTTGCATTCTATTGATTCTTGGCAGAAGCTGTGTTGGTTCTGAGGCTATAGGACTAGAAGCCTAATTAGCAGGATGAGCAAGGGAGGTCATCTGGGTGAGAAGTGCTCATGAAGGCAGGCGAATGGGTGTTACGAGTTTATACTCTGCAAGCTTTCTTGCCCATTAGACACCATATTCTGAACCATGTAACAAACAGCAAAGAAAATGCCCTTATGAACAGTCATCACAACCAGGCATGGTGAGGTGCTGATGCTCACCACACCGCTGCCTCCTGCCAGGGTGCTCAGCTAAGGGCAATACGGGCATCTCTCCCCACACAGCAAAAAGGAAGACCTGGCCAGCAATGAGAGCACCTTGCTAGAGCCCTCTCTGAATCTGAAATAACATTTTATCATCTTCCCTGTGGCCATGATCAGGTTCCTTGTCCGAACATCAGTCCTGTTTCACAAGCAGTTCCAGAGTCAGAGGGGTTTGTGGCTTTGCTTTGTCATGTGCTCCTTCCTTGTACTGCGCTTGTTACCAAAATAAGGCCAGCAGTAAATTTAATGCCACATAGGAAAGGCTCTGCTATCAAAAGCTTCTTAGCACAATAGTATTTTAACAGAAAGCAAAATAACTTCCTAAGATTTGTGAAGGTAATAAACCAACCAGGGCTTCCTACACTGATTTCCTACAGTAATTCCCAGCACGGTCAAATAGCACAATTCACAGCTCTTCTGTCTGTAAACACATTTCAAGGCCCTTTGAGTAGAATGAGGTGTGGGTGTTCAGGCTGATTTGTTTAGTCTTTCCCAGCTGGTCCCATCTTCCTTTCTGTCCTTGAGCTTCTCAGCTAGGTCTGAGAGGAAGTCTGATTTCACCCTGGGGTCTCATGCCGAAGTTGCAGGGCAGCAGGGGCTGGTTTTGTCCTGCAACCCACCTGCGAGCCATTTTCCAGAATCATCCTGGGCACTTGCAGATGTAACCGGAATAGCCTGTGAGCAACAAGTGATGTAGGAAAACACTTGCAGTCAAACAAAATATTGTGGTTTATAGGTGCCAGATAAATGTTTCCACCTTCTCCAACATAAAGTTATTCCCAAACCAAACAGCAATAAAATCTCTTGCCAGGTCTTCAATTCCATCGATGTCAGGACACGTACACTGAACGTATCTCTGCCTCTGAAATGCAAAAAGCCTTTGGCTGAGCACCAAGTGCATTTAAAGATATGCCCCAGGCCTGCAGGTGGAGCAGTGGAGTAATTGCTTAATAGCAGCAGGCTCTTCTAACACCTTCAAATTCCCACATATTGTAAATACAGCTGCAAAATAGAGGCCCCCCCAAAAAAAACCCCCACAAACTGGAGGACAGCTGCAGTTTGTTGGGAAATACGGTGCAACTAATACTGAAGAAAGAAGAGCCAAAAGAGGAGAAACACTAGCTGCAAATATTAAAAAATACTTTCCTGAAATAGATCCTTTATCTAAAAGCCTTGAAATTAACACTTTATTTCTCCAAAGTTTAAAATTGTCACTAAAGTAGTCATGGGAATGCAACACGAAGGTTTTGTTGCTGCTTGTGATTCAAAACAATGTGTAGTTGTTCAAAATCTTTGTACCAGCCCAGGATTTATCATGCTTGTAAAGCTGGTTTAACTAGACTGGCAGAAGGTCAAGGTCTTGCTTTTAGGACTTAAATTTGAGTGTTATCCCACACAAAGACGTTCCTTCAAGAAAGAAGACTCTGTAGCACAAACTGAGGCTGTTGCTTTTGCCTTTATGAGGAGACACTTTGTGACTGCGTGTTCTGTTAAATGTACCTGGAAGGATTTCATACACTTCTATTTTCCAGGTCATCTGTTCCTCAGGGAAAAGAAATTAAGGCGGTTGGGGACTTATGGCAGAGGCTGATAAAATCATGGTTGATACAGAAAATAAAAGCAGCAAACAACTTTCTCTTACAATACAAAAACCCAGGAGGCATGAAACAAAACAGTTAAAATAATGGAAAGTACTTAGCACCGTACGGCATTAAATTGTGAAGCTCCTTGTCACGGGACACTAGGAGTCTGGGAAGTTCCTGTAAGTTCAAGGAGCAGTTGGGCAAAAAGGAAGAAAAAGTCATCAAATACTGTTTAATGCAAATCACCCCTTCCATCTAAGGTGGTTCCAAGCTGCAAATGGCTGCAGATCAGGGAAGTATTTTATATAGTATCTCTGTATTTTTCCTGGGTTTATATTCTTCCTTAGCTATCTTCTATTGTTCAGTGGCTGGCTTTTGGTAAAGGAGGGATGGAGATGAGGATCAAAAGATCAAACCTTTGAAATGGCGGAATTGCAGAGCTTGAACAGGAACATCCTGAACAGTAGCCATTGTGCCATGTCAGTGAGCTGATGAAAACTACCTGTGGGTACTGGCCACTGCTATCAGTTTCCCCTTCTAGGATGCCCAGCCCTAATAACATTAAATGCTCCCTTCTCATCTCAATCCACCCCAAAAGGGGAAAAGCTGAATATATAGTAGATGACAAACACTGGGAATTCTTCTATTTCCCTGCTCCTTTTTATTTCCTAATTGACTGAAATTTCCCAATTTCCTGAAATACACAGCTACAACTCCCAGTAATTTAAATTCTTTATTTGTGGTTTGGTTTTTCTGGAAGAGAGAAAAAGGTTCACCGTAACGCTCTGCACGCGTCCCCAGCCCCCCACCTCTCCCTTGCTTCTGTGTTCCCTGAGACCTGGAGTTGAGAAGGAAGGTTAGTAGGGATGGGGTATTTTCATTCCAATACATACAGGACGTACTGTCTCTTTAAAAAAGGGGAAGAATTCCTCTAAGTGCAATTGAGACCTTTAAGATTTTACTACCCTTTACTAACCCTACACCCTTCCCAAGACTAGTCCTTGTTTGTTTTGCAGAATAGCCCTACGCTACCTGGGAGCGGCGTCCTCCTCACTGCAGCACCAGCACAATTACCTGTATTTGCATTGCAGAGGCACCCCAAGACCAAGCAAGAACGGGCCCTTATTGTACAAAATCTTGATCCTAAGACTAAACTACAAGACAACTGGTAGCCAATTGTTTCAGGCCCTTGGTTCAAATAGGTATCTCCAAGAGCAGAATTAAGTTTTCAAACCGCCCGTGGGAGCCAGCACTGGAGAAGAGATACATGAAGAAGAGTGTGGCCAGCAGGTCAAGGGAGGTCATCCTCCCCCTCTCCTCTGCCTTAGTGAGGCCACACCTGGAGTACTGTGTCCAGTTCTGGGCTCCCTGGTTCGAGAAGGACAGGGAACTGCTGGAGAGGGTACAGCAAAGGGCTACGAAGATGATTAGGGGATTGGAACACCTCTCTTATGAAGAAAGGCTGAGGGACTTGGGTCTTTTCAGTCTGGAAAAAAAGACGACTGAGGGGGGATCTCATCAATGCTTATCATTACTTAACGGGTGGGTGTCAGGAGGATGGGGCCAGGCTCTTTTCAGTGGTGCCCTGTGACAGGACGAGGTAACGGGCACAAACTTGAGTATAGGAAGTTCCATCTAAACATGAGGAGGAACTTCTTTACTTTGAGGGTGGCAGAGCACTGGAACAGGCTGCCCAGAGAGTTGGTGGAGTCTCCATCTCTGGAGACATTCAAAACCCGCCTGGATGTGTTCCTGTGCAACCTGCTGTAGGTGACCCTGCTCTGGCAGGGGGGTTGGACTAAATGATCCCCAGAGGTCCCTTCCAACCCCTACCATTCTGTGATTCTGTGAACCTTCCACACTCAGTTCAAGGTGACTGTGCAAAAACCACTGTGTATTTTATCAGACCAGTGGTTGCAGCTGATATCTCTCAGTCACCACAGCTGCAGTCGCTCTCCCTGTTCTCCGCAGTCGTTCACAGCCGGTTCGTGATGTGTCCTGGGAGCCTCCCCACCGTGGGGGTGCCACACGTGCAGACTACATTCCCCAGCCTCTCTCCTTGGCGTGGGCAGAGGTTGGAGCTGGCAGACAAGCAGACCAAAGGCCAGTTTTTCTAGTTGTCAGAGGAAGGTTATTCTCTCCCCTTCTGGTCCTGCAGGGCTGTAACACAGACCCGCCACGGCCTCCACGGTTTCTCGGGCACTGGCTCCCTAGCACAGCTCTGGCGGCACTTAAGATTGCAAGATGTAGCTAAAGGCAAAATTTGGCTCAGGATTTATTTTTGGTCCTGTTCCTTTTCAAGAATATAATCTGTTAAATTAAATCAAACATTTCCTCCTGAATAAACAAACCACTACATATTTTCCTTTTGCTCCCAATGTACCATTTAATTACAACAGGAGAGGGCTTGGCAAGTCCCACTGGAGACTGTCCCCCAAGCAAACAAACAAGGAAAAGTAAATGAAAGAGCTCTTCAGGAGGCTATCTTTATATAAGATAGCTCCTACTTTTTAACCAAATTCTAAAATTAAGTTTATGTATCAAGAATCAAAATAGCAGAGCAGAGAATACGGAATCTTCTGAGGTTAGCAATACCACACTCAGAAATTACAATTTACAACTGAAACGCATCAGGGGAGAAACCTCAAAGGATCTGGTGAAGCCCACCGCACAAACACCCGCTCTTTGAAATACCCCCGGATCAATAGCTGCATGAGAAGAATTATCCATGTTGTCCGAGAAGGCTGGATACTTCCAGGTCCACTTTTTTTTTTTCCCCACAGAACAGATGGAGATATTTTTTGCTTTAAGTAACTTTCAAGCCAAGGGGATTTGTTTTGCATTTTTTAAAATTCTATAGAATGTGTTCCAGCATCTAGTGCTTTCTTTAAAGCTCAGCTTCCAGGATTTATTCAGTTGTGAGGAATTTAAACCTTTGCTTTACAATAAGAATTTGAAGAAAATTCTCCTTCACATTTGAGAAAGCCTGAAAATGGGAAGTCTCAGCCACTAGAGTTAAAAATTTTAAATTCTATAGTGAGATAAAGACTCAATATCTCATTTTATCCCTCAAAACTTATGTGCTGATTTGGGGAGCGATGGGTTTGGGGGTTCAGCCATAGTTCATTTGAACTTAAAGCTAAGGTATTTACCAGTTCTCTTTGAAAATGATTTTACACTTTTCCAAGAGAGAAACCTATCCAAAATAATAAAACTAAGAGGCAAGTTTCATGAAGTAATGAAGGAAAACTTACAATTTAAATATGTATTACAGAGTCCATGATATAACTCTTCCAATATGTATTTCTAAATACTGAATGATTTTTAAAAGCAATAAAAACTCAATAGCCCTGCCATTATAGGAAACAATATTTTCCTTTTTTAGATAACAATATTATAAGCTTGTTCATCAAGCCTTGTTTGGAAAGTCTTTTTAGCACTTTCTGCCCAACCCTGCACACTACTGACTCAGCAGAGCTCAGCCCTTTTTGGAAAAATAAACCCAACCATCACTGGCTCCAGTTGCCATCATTTCCCCAAAGCGCTTACTGGGAAAAAGTCTTAAAATTATGGCAGTGGGTTCTAGTTAAGTTGTTTTTCTTTAATTGTTCAAATTAAACTGTTTGTATTGCATGGGTAAGACTTTTTGTTTTGTAAAATAGGTAAAAGAAAACAAAAGGATGATTACGCACTCCTGACAATGCATGCAGCAGCAGAGGAGGAAAGCAGGAAATTATTTTGTTATGTTCCAAAATGCTAAGGCAGAATTGGTACGATCAACCACAAGATACACCAAAAAATAACACAAGCTACTTTAAAGCTCAAAACAATCAGTGCTTTTAAATGCTGGGCTTGGTGTGAAACAGAAACGAGGAGAAAACAGAATTGAAGTTCTTTTGCTTTGAAATATTTCCCAGTAAAGTTGACTCCCTAATTTTGCCTGCCAGCGATAAGAAAGTATTTAGTGAGCTAATTAACACACCCTTCCCATGAAAACTATCACAACGTAAAATTTCCACAGCCAGCTACCAAACATTCGCCCAGCCCCAGGAGCTTGGGCAGCAGGGCTGGGGAGCCCTGGCACCCGGTCCCATCCCTGCCATGCCGAGGGATGGGACCGGGCAGGAGCGGGGATGGAGAGCCCTGCAGGTAGAGGGGGTGGCGGAGAGAAAGGAGGGGAAAATGTGTCAGGTTCAAATGAAGAAATAAATTAAACAGGCAGATATGAAAGCGAGGAGTGCACGTACCAGACTACAGATGATGTTGCTCCAGTTCCTTGGTTACTCTTTCACCTTAAAATCACAAAATCACAGAATCACAGAATGGTAGGGGTTGGAAGGGACCTTCAGAGATCATCTAGTCCAACCCCCCTGCCAGAGCAGGGTCATCCAGAGCAGGCTAAACAGGAACATGTCCAGGAGAGTTTTGAATGTCTCCAAAGAAGGAGATTCCACAGCCTCTCTGGGCAGCCTGTTCCAGTGCTCTGCCACCCTCAACGTAAAGAAGTTTTTCCTCATGTTGAGATGGAATTTCCTGTGTTCCAGCTTGTGCCCATTGCCCCTTGTCCTGTCGCTGGGCACCACTGACAGTACGACCCGACAGTATGCAAAGGTTTGTACAAAGTAATTGCTTTTATTACAGAATTTGAAATAACTGGAAGAATAAGCAACCTCATGCTTCAGAATAATCCCTCTCTCCCCCAAATATTGCCCCTGTTATATTTTCACAGTACTACAGCTCCGACACCGCTACGGCTGCAACTCCATGAGTCAATACCTCCTCCATCATCTGGCCTCCCTTCATTTCTCTGCCTAGCCTCCTGCCATCCCTCATGCCCCACTTTGAGGGGCCGCCCACCCCTCAGGCTGATGCTCGACGGTTGTGGAGCGCCATCACTGAAGGTCTGCAGGGCCCACACAGCCTTGGGGACATCTAGAGTGGGGACCCAGGAAAACTGGGGAAACACTCCACAGGGGACCTGCTGCTGCTGCTGGCCCTGACGTGGCCCAGGTTGGATGAGGAGGAATCACCATCCATCAGGACTAGGAAAAAGCAGTGAAAAAGCTGCATGAAAAACAGCAAAAGAATTTAAAATCCTGGAGAAGATGAAGGAGGAAAAAAGTGTCAAGGCCCTGAGGGCACCCGCAGCCCTGCCTGGCCCTATCATCCCCCCAGGGCTCCCCACACCTGCCCAGAGCCCAGGACCCCATGTCAGCCCCCTGGGGCCATCAGCCCCTGCCCCAGAGATGCCACAGCAGGGCTGGCCTCCGGCTCCCCACAGCCCTGCCCTGCCCAGCCATGGGTCCCACCAAGCCATGCCCATGTCCTGTCCTGTCCCCATCCCCAGGGAGGTGCCCGATGCCCAGGGCTGGGGCTGCCCTGGTGCCCCCAGCGCCCTGCTCCTGGCTGGGGTGGTGGGACAGGCCCGGCCTGGGGAGTGGGTGGGCTGTAAGCCACCCAACGGGGGCAGGAGCCGGCTACTGTGCTCAGCAGTTTGCTCTGGGATCTGAGGAAACCCACCATCCCAGGGGCCTCAAGGTGGCGGAGTCAAAGAGGGGCTTTGGCACAGTCCTCCAGGACAATCTGGAAGTTGAGAGCTGAGCTCCTGCCTTGCCTCTTCCCTCACCTCCTGTTGTTCCCGACGTTTCCTTCCTTACCCAACCCCTCATCCCTCGGATCAAATCTGTCGTCTGCTGAAAATGAAGCTAAAAACTCTGTCCCTTCTGAGTCTGTTTTTTCCTCATGGGAACAGAATTGCATGTTCACCGCAGCAGCAGAGCTCTAGATGTTTTTTACCCTTTTCCTCCTTATGTAGCCCAAAGGAATGCTCATTCCCATCGTTAATCACCCTAAAGGCCACACCAAAGGAGGTTTTAATATTCTTTGTGGCTTGGAAGGAATGCTATGAGATTTTGTTCACATGGAAGTGCTAGTAAATACTGCAGATTATCCATCCTAGCTGCCTTTTCTTTGTTTACAGGGTTTTTAGTAACAGGCAGAAGGTTTATAATGACGGTTGTCACCTTAGGAATAAGCAGGGTCTCCTGTCTGTATTCTCAATCTCCAGTACACACATTCCGCTGTAGTAGGATTATGTTTCCACCTTGGACACTCTGGCACGTTTATCCCATCAAAGTTGATCCAGCAGAGCACACCTGAGAGATTCGGGAACTACCATGCTGAAGTCTGATAGAGGATGAAAGAGCAGGGATATCTAAGTAAGCAAAATGCCTTCCAAAATGAGGGTCTGGACACCTCAGAAGAGGTTGCTAAAGGAACGCAAGAAGAACACTGCTCCTTTCTATCTCTTCTCCCTTGTTTGAATTGTTCTCCTCTTTCATCATCAGTATCTCTACTCCAAATATTTTTCTTCTTAACAACACCCATTCCTTGGGCGTTTTTTTTTTCTAAAACCACAGTATTATTTCTTTGAAAACAAAAGCTCTTAACTTCTCTGGGCAGGATTAGTAAAGATGAAGTTTAAATTATCAAAAGTGCTACTTCAATAGTACAGCTAATAGCAGTTTCCCTATTCGACTATACTACAAGATAAATTTCATTACCCTTGTGTAAGTCCACACTGAAGTTTTTGCAAGTGTGTAAATTAATATGCAGTTTGGGTCTCTTCTTGCTTTACATTTTCAGCCATAGCTATGCCAACACAGTGCTGCTGATCAACCCGTATTTCATATGTCATATTTAGCATAGCCTTGCTACTCTATCCCACTAATGATTTTTTTTTTTAATTTCCTTTTTCACAGGAGAACATGGAGCCTGGCACGTAAAGTGAGGCCCTTTCCTTTCCATGTCTATGTGCTCTGAAAGTAAACTTTGGCAATATTTAAAGCTAAGGTCTCAGAGAACAGACCACAGCCTCCTCATCAGCTCTAATTAATCTCTGTGCAATTACGAGATGATACAGATGAAGGCCACAGCTGGTGAGTACAAAGGAGCCTCAGTTAAACTGAATGAGGAATGGAAAGGTGGTGAGTGTCTTTTATGATATCCAGCACTGGGGGGAACGTGGAGATCTCTGCCAGTGGGTTTTCCAGCTGTACCTTTAGGACTAATTTACATTCTTTTCCTTTATATGTCTGTAGGGCTGGTCTATACTTGAGACATTATATCAGTCCCCTTTGTTGCCAAAGCTCTGAAGAGCTCCAACTCTACAGCAAACTGCAAGGTGTAATAGAGATATAGTCTTAATTGGTGCCTGCTGCCCAGCTTTCTCAGCAATTTGGTTGTATGTGGTTCCACCCCCAGGTGATGTCTCAACACAGCTGAAGCTTCACCATGCCCCGTTGCAGGCAGCTCTGTTAGTTTCTAGTTCTATAGGCTGTCATGCACATTTCTATCTGCTTTTCCTTTCCCGTCTCCCTGTGCTCCATTTCAGAGCTGATGCTTGTGGACAGAGAAGCCTTGAAAAGGATGAAACGAGAGTAGCGGGTTCCCTGCAGAACTCAGAGGCGAAGGTTAAAGAAAAAGGAAGCTATAGTCCATACCTTGTTAAGCCATAGTGCATTGAAGTTTTAAAAAGAGTGGTTTTGATCAGGGATGTAGTTTAAAGGTTGACTTGTTAGGGCACAGGGCTTCCAAGTGACAAGAGACACAGATGAATTTGAGCTTTATGTGCCATGAGAACATCCCCACCACTTCCAGTTTTCTGAAGCTGGACAAATCCTCTCAGAAGTCTGTGTTTGCAGAGGCTTTTGGCTTGGCACAATGATTTAACTGTATTTGCCCGTGTAAGTTTTATCTTCTGTTTGTTTGTGTAGTATTTTAATGGCTTTGACTTTGTGACTTTCAGGTGCCTGAAGTACTGCAGCAGATGGGCACAATAACATTTTTATTAGAAAGCCTTGCCAATTTGGGTTTTAATTCAGACTTTTCCAGCTGCTGATCTGTGGTTCAGTGACTGAACTGGATGTCCAGTGCATTTTCTTTTATATGGGTGAAAACAAGAGGACAAATACCACACTTTCTGTTTGGGAAAGACCCAAACTGGGCCTCTGGGAGCCCACGTACCACCACAGTAACATGCCTCTAGAAACGTAACTCCTATGTAAGGGCCTACTATGTGGCCACCAGTGTGCCTGCTTCATAAAGGATATGAACATCCAAGCTTTACAATCTGCCTCTTTGCTCGCAAGTCCCTATACAACGAGCCTTGCTGTTTCATCAATATAAAGTTCCCCAGCCTTTGTCCTGAATACTGTAAAGTGGGAGCTGGACCAGGGACTGTAGAGAGACCTGCACTGTTCCCTTACTGACCCGGTATAAATGACAAATAAATGCTAAGCAGCTTGAAGCTGTAGTACTGGGTTTATGCATGCTTTGTTCGCTAGAAATACTCTTCTTAAGCAGGATGCCAGGCTGGCCTGATACCACGGTGCCCTGGCTGCCAGGGAGTTTGAGCTGAGGGAGAGGAAACCCAGCACTGGATGACTTTAGCTACCGTGATTAATTTTGAAGAGATTTAATCTAAATTGTCTCCAGTCCTACCTCACAGGTCCAGCTTCGAGGAGGTATCCCAGGCTTTCCAGTTTCATTCAGGCGTCACTTTGGCTTCTACATTTTAAAAAGTTTGCCAAGCTAATACCGTTACTTTATCTAGGCTAGCAAGTCCCTTTTCATGTAAGCAAGGGATTAACCAAAGGGTTACCTCATTAGCATAGCTGCTATTAGTTTTCCAAACAAAATGAGTTGCACTAATTAAAGTACTTTTTTGGCTAATATAACCTCAAAAATTACAAAGTTCCCTATTCTCACTACATTTATTGGGTATATTATTTGTCCATATCCGCACCACGACCATAACAGTGATAAACATGTCAATGGTAGACCCAGACTTGGTCTTGCTGCAGTTAGCAGCATGCCTGCGAGTTCTCTGCAAATTCTTCCCATTCATTACAGCAGATATTGGACTGAAGGGAAGAGCAAACCAGTGAGCACATTAAGATTCATCTTTTTGTGCTTAACCTGGGTACCATACAGCACCCTTTTTTTTATTTTTTTAGCTGCTAGCTAATTCTCTCCCACAATCAGGTAACTTTATAAAGTTTTCATGGGTAATAGTAAATCATGCTTTGCATTTATGCAATTATTTTTTTTCCTTATGGCAAACAGTTGCTTAATAGCAACTTTATACAAGCAGGCACTCATCTTTTTAGCCCAGGTTAACATTTCACAAATATATAATAAGTAAGTGCAGAGATTCCCCTCTGAAATTTCTACCTGAAAGAGAACAATTTAAAATCATTCAACTAAAGACAATAGCAAGTCTAAGGCTAAAGGTAAGGGAACAACAGGAAATAAATTAAACAGCATGGTCAGCATATTCCTTAGCATGGTTGTACAATGTAACAGTGTCGTAGTAACTGGCCCTGGCATTTGTCAGTGCTCTTGTTGCTTTGTCCCATATTCCACAGCAGTATTTGCTAGTAACTCATTAACAGAATTCACATTCTCAAGGCATGGAAACACTTTTTTTAGCTCCTGACATTATAGACGTATCTTGAATCAATAGAGCCGGCCACTTACTGCGATAATCGGAAATAGCATGGAAGGTAATTGCTTCACAGCAAATGACTTTGCATAATTTGATAATCGCTAGGTCCCAAGCATTATTCTTGCTGTTAATCCATTGTGATTTATTGTCCATTTCTACTCTATTTATCATTACATTATTGTTCCAAGGTTCTTCTTGATCTTTGGTTCTCAGAGCCCAGCTGCACATTTCATTGCTGGCGGTTCAAAAAAAAAAAAAAATTAGATTAAATGTCTGTTGAAATGCTGTGCCCAAAGAATATGTTTCACTTGTATTGTGTCTGGAGGGTTTCCTGGGCAGTCCTCAGTTATCCTTCCATTTTTCAGTCCTTGTGGTAAGTCAAAGGGAGCATGTCAGTAAAACTCCCCTCTCTGGAGTAACAGTGATTAGATTTTACTTCACTTCCAAGTCTGGCTAGAAATACATAGCAATGTGCCTCTTCATTATGTAGCTGACGTTTATTGAACTTGTGTCAGAATGTTTTGAAAATACGCTATTATTCAGTGCTTGTGTTTTCTGTGCTTCTTGGGGTTTCAGAGTTGTTAGATTCAACTGCTTTTGGACAGCAGATGAAGACAGTGCTAGCTGACCTGCATTTCCTTCCACTATGTTTCAAGATTTTAATTCTGTTAATATTTCCCAAGTGAGAGTTACGCCTTGGAGATGCAGGCAAGAGCCCTCAGGTCCTGCTGCAGGTGAGGAGAGGGAAGAGTGGCCACAGAGCAGATTCCTACGCAGCTTGCCCAGAGCTGCAGAGCTGGTGGTGGGCTCTATGCACATCCCTGGGGACCAGGCAGGACAGCCCCAAAATGGCTCTTTGCTTGGGGCTTTCTGCCCAGAATCCCCACAACATATTTTCACAATTGTCATAGCTGCGTATGAAATAAGACTTTGCATCAACAAGGAGGTGAGAGGGCTTCCTGGTGCCAAGGTGGCGAGGATCGGCACTAGGGCCTTGAATAATGCTCTTTTTTCAGCCCAAAGGCTACAGTGCTTTTGTTGGGTTGTTTCGTAGACAGTAAGGCAGCAGCTGCAGATGACAGCAACAGTGCTAAGTAACCTCTGATGAGGCTCCACCTATTTGCCTTTAAATAAAGCTGGACTATCTGGAGCTGAGCTCTGTAAAGCCTCAGAACAGAAGGAGGCAGCATTTCCATCAGGTTGGCCTAAATGACCCTCAAAGCTGTAGGATGACACTCTCCACTGATACCAAAGCACAAGCAGCATTCTAGCCTTTGAGTGACTTGAGTAGTGAGGATCAGTCACCATCCCAGATGGTGACATGGTAGCTGGACTGCTGGCTGGGTTACTTAGTCAATGGGTTACCTCTAAAGTTACAGGAGGAGAAGGCATCTTCTCTCTCATGCGGTCAGAATGGCAGGAGGTTTGCCCAACTGGTGCTTCATTTCCCTTTCTAGTGAATGCAGTTTTCCTTGTCTTATGCACAGACTCCTGGCCTATGTTTGGGAATGTGTGGCCATTAAAGATGCCGAGAAAGATAGGTAAAGCCTAAAACTGTAGGCATTTGTTTTGACAGAGATTCTTTCTACCTAAATGAGACCTTTGTTTCAGCTGACAATCCAGCAGAAGGCTTGCCCATGCTTTACGGTTTTTGTGGCTAACCACCATTTTACATGGTAGCAATACCTCATCAGGAGTGTACTTAGCTTTTTTCCTTGACTTTCTGTACTTCCTGTTCCCATTTTTATAAGTAATTTCAAGTGTTGATGCTGGTTATGTTCCATTTGTATTCAATCTATTCCTCACATCACCGCTGTCACTCATACTGGCTAACTATGGAACTGAGAATCAAGATTTTTCTTTTTCAATGAAAGTGCATTTTAAGCCTCCTTATCTATCATTTATTAATTGGATTTTCAGCATTACCTGCAACACACAGTTCTTTTTTCTGTATTTACTCATTGCATGGTATATGCAAGTTGTAAGCTACTGCTCAAGAAGGGATTTTCCTACAGTGTAGCTAATGATAATTTGTGACTTCTGTGGATTTCAGGTACAGCCCGTATCTCTTTCTGATAAAACTGTGACATAACGATCACCAACAGTGGTGGAGTTGCATCCACAGCCTCAGATGTCCCTATGGCTTTGCTTTCTATCCTTTTTGAAGTAAATGGTGTCACCACCATGGTGTCACCACTTTCTGGTAGGATGGGCAGCGTTTCCCCTCTCCTCCCCTCATTCCGAAGCTGCTGGAAGAATTCTTCCTGAAGGCCTGCCTGCCAAGAGCCGGTCTTGTCACCGCTTGTTGTCCACACGCTTGATACAACTGCCCATTTTCCTGAGGGATGAGAGTCTAAAGGTGACAGTTTCATTACCCAGAGATCTCCAACTGGCAGGCAAGTCTGTCACTAAATATAGCATTTTATATCCTCTGCCACAGTCATTCTTTTTGCCATAAATGTACCATTAAGCAGGGTGTTTAAAATGGACTTCATTTATGTTTTAAACAGAAGATTTATTGCTGCACATACCAGCGAACTTTATGGAGCAGTGAACACTACCATTGTCCTGTGGACACAATCTGCAGGGTCAGTGGGTTTCCACAGAGGACCCTGTAGGAAACAGAACCTCCATCAGCTATGCTCAAACAGATCTGTTTCCTCAGAGCTCATTTATGTGAAAAAGGAACATCCTACTTGAATCATAGAATGGTTTGGGTTGGAAGGGACCTTAAAGATCATCTAGTTCCAACCCCCCTGCCATGGGCAGGGACACCTCCCACTAGACCAGGCTGCTCAAAGCCCCATCCAGCCTGGTCTTGAACACCTCCAGGGATGGGGCATCTACAGCTTCCCTGGGCAACCTGTTCCAGTGCCTCACCACCCTCATAGTGAAAAATTTCTTCCTGATGTCCAATCTAAATCTGCCCTCTTCCAGTTTGAAGCCATTATCCCTCCTCTTACCACTACATGCCCCTGTAAAAAGTCCCTCTCCAGCTTTCTTGTAGGCCTCCTTTAGACACCGGAAAGCTGCTATAAGGTCTCCCTGGAGCCTTCTCTTCTCCAGGCTGAACAACCCCAACTCTCTGAGCCTGTCTTCATAGGAGAGGTGCTCCAGCCCTCAGCTCGTCTTCATGGCCCTCCTCTGGACCCACTCCAACAGGTCCATGTCCTTATGTTGGAGGCCCCAGAGTTGGACACAGTACTCCAGATGGGGTCTCACCAGAGCAGAGTAGAGGGGTAGAATCACCTCCCTCGACCTGCTGGCCATGCTTCTTTTGATGCAGGCCAGGATGCAGTTGGCTTTCTGGGCTGTGAGTGGACATTGCTGGCTCATGTTGAGCTTCTCATCCACTGCTACCCCCAAGTCCTTCTCCTCAGGACTGCTCTCAAGCCCTTCTCCGCCCAGCCTGTATTTGTGCATGGGATTGCCCCAACCCACGTGCAGGACCTTGCACTTGGCCTTGTTGAACTTCATGGGGTTTGCACGGGCCCACCTCTCAAGCCTGTCCAGGTCCCTCTGGATGGCATCCCTTCCCCTCAATGTGTCGACTGCTCTACACAGCTTGGTGTCATCAGCAAACTCACTGAGAGTACATTCAATCCCACCGGCCATGCTAACAAAGATGTTAAATATTACGGGTCCCAGTACTGATCTCTGAGGAATGGCACTCATCACTGCTTGCCACTTGGACATCGAGCCATTGACCACAACTCTGAGTGTGACCATACAGCCAGTTCCTTGTCCACTGAGTGGTCCATCGGTCAAATCCATGTCTCTCCAATTTAGAGACAAGGATGTTGTATGTGTCCTCCCTCCTTCTCCAACCCCCATTTCATTTGTCCCCCTTTCAGGTAGTGATCAGGCTTGGACTGTGTTGTCCAAGCCCATCCCACTTCTAGCAGACGTGAGTTTGTTACTAAGCATTCTTCCCTGTTGGACTTACACTGCCTAGGTGAGTAAAGCACAAAGTTTAAAATCACCATGGTAAGATCTGACCATAAGAGTCTGACACAGCTGACATACACTTGAGAGGAATCTGGCTTTTAGGGCTGTAACTACATGAGTACAGTTGACAGGAAAGAAAAGTCTGGAAATGGCTGTCTTGGGGACCTCTATGAAAAAATGAACATCTGGTCTTGAGAAGGACTACTCTGGACTAGATCCGGGTAAAACTTCCCAGGTTAAACCTGATTTATCTCACTGAAAGGTATTATATCATGTGGGCATGACTTTTAATTTTCTTTGAAACAGCTGGGGTCTTCCCAAGATAACCTACTCGTGGCCAAATGACAAGGGTTATATTTAGTGTTATACTGAAAGTGAACAGACAGTGAGATTCCTTTAGAGCATGTTATATTATGGCTCAATTATGTCAGTAACTGTTGAATCTAAAACTAAAATATATTTTGCTGGGGCTTGTCAAGAGAGCTATTAGCCAGGATATGATTTGCACAGTCACCCCTGAAGCAACCTGAGCTATGTGACTATCTAACACGTCTAGCTTTGGCCTGTATTTTTAAGCAAAGCTTTAATATTCTTCATGTTTTCTGAGTGCCAAGATCTTGATAGTTCTGCAGAGCAATAACTTGGCACACCAAATGAAATTCCACCTAAGGAATCCTCTTGCTGATTAATAGCGTTGTGAGGAGTCATGAGTGATGTCTGTAGTGCTCTGGTAAGTCACACCTCAGGGTGCCCCTTTGGGTGCCGCACGAAGAAGCTTTGAACTTATGCACCCACTGCAGATCCTGGACACATCCTGGACACATCCTGTACTCTTTGGCATGACACTTTTCTTGTACGTCTTTGCAAGCTGCCCTGCAAGGCCCTTCTAGTATCATCTCCTCCACCACTCTGACTTACTCATACCATACACATGGAGTGATGCAATGGCGGGCAATATCCACTGACGCCTTACAGAAATACAGGGGGAAAAGGAGCTCCCCCATACTGGCAAGGAGATAGGTGTCTGGAGTAGCAGCCTCCCAGTGCAGTGACCCCAAAACCTGAATGCATTTTTGTTGACCTGCGCATAAGCTACAGAGGGCATCAACCTCAGAGGTTCAGCCTAAATCAGAGTCTGTATTGATCAGAAGGCTCCAGGTTTCCTGTGTGGGACAAGATACTATCTCAGGCATCCACAGGCATGTGGTACAGGTACGCACAGGAACAGGTATGTTTGCAGTACAGCTTCGGTATGGCATAGTTCCCCCTCACCACCTCCAGTTCTGGATAAATGCTCCCGGGGTGCTCAAAGAGGGTTTTTTTATTTTCTAAGCACAGGAGACTTTGGCCAAAGAGACCACAGTGTGACCACATTACAGCTACCTCCATACAAGAGGGAATATGCAGCAAGGAGTGGGTGCCCTCTGGCAGGGAGCTGGCAACCGGGTGGCAGGCAGTGTGGCATGAGGTAGGCATGAGGACAACAGAGCAGGCAGAAGGGCTGTCCCTTTCTGCCTTGACCACTTGCTTGGCAGACTGTTCTCAAGCCACAGCCCCTGTCCCTGAAAGCCCACCTGAAAGGATGCAGTGCCAACCTTGCTACCTGCTTTCAAAAGCTGGCTGCGCAGGAATGAAGGCTTAGGGGACTGAGGCTTTGCAGGGACTGAGACCGAGAGGTAGACAAAGACGGCCCCCGGTGGGAGGCAGGGACTGCCCGAGACATGACCTGTCATTCTAACACAAGCTGCCCTGAACTGTGTTGTGAAGCTGTATGCTCACAGCCCCAGCTGGGGAGTGCCCAGCCTGGGAGCCACACATCTTCACATGGGTGGCATGGGATTCATCCAGCATCGCAGCTTGGGGGTGGTGGGGATGGAGGACAGGGCCATGGGGTAAACACATGAGCTGGAGCAGCAGGAGTAGCTAGACTCCACATACCACAGCAAAGGATTTGTAGGCAAGTAAAGAGCCCTTCTGCTGAGTTTTCCTTTGCCTGTGCACAGTGCACTTGGGAATGCTGGTTCACAGCTGTGCTGGTGCCTGTACAAAATAAGGGGCAAGCCAGGCCTGCCTCCCGTGCTGGGCAGGGAATGGGAAGAGACAGTGGGAGAAACAGCTGAGCCGGCACAAGCCTCAGCAAGTATGGCAGGTGCAGAGGAACAACATGGTATTAAGCCTACGTAGGCATGCGGTGCTCATCATCTAGGGGAACGAGCTGGTTGGTGTCAACACCAAGCACCAACACGGCCCAAATCTGTCTAGCGGCCATCTGTTAGGGAACCAAAATTTTGGAGCTCAGTTTTCAATGTTGGAGTTTCTAAGCATGGAAAGGCAGACAGTGTTTGATAGCCATGGAGGTGGCGTGAGCTACAGAGGTTGCAGATGAGCTACAGTGAGTTGCTCACTGGGCAGTTTTCTCCTTCTCAGTGCACAGGACTGAGGTAAACTTCAGGGGGGACCAGATCTTACAGCTTTTCCATAATGACTTTGGTGTGAGGTTCTCCTGCGATGTGCAGGAAGCCCCCCTCGGGGCTGTACCGTATCGTTAGCGTATTCTATTGCTCGCAAAGTAACAAGGTTGCATCTGGGTCAGAGCCCAGCTTCCTGCCTGTGCCACGGAGAGCAATAGGTGTACTGTGGCACCTAAAAATAGTGACCTTCAAGTGATCTTAAAGGTCAAGACCATGTGGACTGTCAGAAAGCTTAGCCTCAAAGGCACTGCAGCAGGAGGATCGTGAGGGTGCTATAAACAGTCTGAGTCCATGTCATAGAAGTCCCTGCACAAATTCAGCAAGCTTGCTCCTAAATTAACTAGATTTCTGTTCCCACCCTTCTGTTGTAAAAGGCTGTTGTAAAATATGTTAAATGTCATGCAGCCTAACAAAACAACCCAAACAAACTCAACTTTCAACAGGAAATTCTGTGTGTCTCCCACGGTTTGCTGAAAGTAACATTTAGAAGGACTACACCTCCAGCATCCTGCCTGCCCAGGGAAGTATGTCATTTGCAAGGAGATACAGGGAGGATTGTTGTCACAGAAAGTTTCCCTGTTGGCTTCACTCCAAGGCCTTAAAACTGAGATCTTCATTTAGATCAATGACATTTGGTAGAAACACACGCTTGGCTTGCAAGGTAGCAAAGCAGACTTGGGGAGAAACAACGGGCAGGGTGCTCAGTAGTTGACCCTTGTAACTGTAGTACAGCTGTCTCAGACCCTCCTGCTTGGCTGCTTCCTGATCACAGAAGACAAACCTGGACCTGGATATGCAAACAGAAGCCAGTTCCAGATCTAAGATGCTGCTTAGAGACAGGTTGGTGACTTCCCAGACATGTCTGCTGTTGGATCCTGCTCCACCTGGATTCCTGCGCATGAGGGGTCAGATATAACAATAGAGCTGATGCAGCAGGAGCCAGCTTTCCAACATGCTCCTATTATACAACTATCTTGTTTCAGTCAGCCAGTATTCAATGGCACCGTGGGTTTATTTCTAGCAAGAAGAGAAAATTATTATATGGGTAAGGTTATTCTTGGTTGCTCAGTCCTGTTTGTTTACAGGGAAGTGTCTGTGTCCCCAAACCAACCTGGAAACGAACAGCACACAGTTGTGTTGCTCACTCTTTCCAAGACTGCTTTTCCTCTCAGCTCTGCTTGCCCAAATTTTCTGTCTCCAGGAGATCTGTCCCAGGGCAACTCTCTCCATTACTTTTTCTTATTTTTCCTGGCTTCCAGCCTCTAATATGCTTCCAACAGCCAACCTGCTTTCCTCAGCATTTGCAACTCATTCCATCAGGCCGGGTTTTAGTTCCTGATACTCTTTCATGCCATGTATTACGTAAGTTCCTACTCTTTTTAGCTATCACGGCCTTCAGAGACTGTTTTTCTCTTTCCATTTAACTTGGAGAAACCTTGCACAGATTACCCACTGTTCTTAATGAGGTCTCTGCCTTTTGTCTGTAGAAGGTTATTTGATTTGAGATTGAAATAGCCCCTATTAGAGTAGTACGATACACTTTTAATCACTTGTGTGAATGGCAGATCCAGCAGGACTCAGGAGAAAGTTTACAGTGGAAAATTATTGTGAAATAAGCAGAAGTATGTATTGCTGCACACTCATTATTCTCTACTTCCTCCTGTGTTGTTCTTAACATGCAGTGAGTTCAAAGAGGTTTCAGTTTTGAAACTTTAGGTGCCCTAAAATTATATTCATTGCAACCTGCTCCACCTCCACAGCTTCACGTAAGCCAGGAAATTCCTAATTTCAGGAGCTGCTTTCATTTTCTCTCCTACTTTATCCTGTCACAAACACCTAAAGTGCTGCTTCAGAGCTCTGCCTTGACAGTGGAGAGCAACTCAGCACCTACCTGATGAAGTGCCTGAGTTTGAGAAACCAGGTTCTTCACATCCATACCCACGCAAAGGACACCATCTGCTCTGAGCACGCCTCGCACACCCACAGGATGGGCTCTCTACAAAGGCATTCCCGCTCCTTCTCACCGAGCACATTTCTCTGTGCAGAAAATGACAGCTGGGCCAGGGAGAGGAGGAGGACCTGCCAAGCTGGGCAATAGGAGCACTTTGAGACCCAAATTGACTACGTAACTCTGATTCTCTGAGCTAAACAAAGGCATTTGGTTATACAGCGTATCGATATTGCTGATCATATACAGGTATCTAATAAAGGGCTGACTGCACTGATGCAAGGTAGTTGGGATTTGCCAGAAATGTGCTCTCCCATGTACTCCTGTGTTAACAGATTGCTGGGAGAGTTCAAAGAGTCAGTGATTATGCAGCTAAGGGGAAGTGAACCAGATGCATATTAAACTTTTTAAGATGTTTTTCTTACCAATCAGTAAAGTGCCGATTCTCACTGTCTTTTCCAATGCCAGGAGACTTGTTATTCACTACCTGTCAGCTATCTGCTAATATTTGATTTGCACGTTACAGAGATAGAATCTTTTTTTTGTGTGTGCAGCCATCGGATGATTTCTGAAGAGGCAGTTGAATGCTGGTGAAGGTGAGAGCTAGCTGTAGGCCAATAGTAAATGGGAAGCAGAAAAGAATTTCAGTCCAAGCAGCCTGCAGTGACCTGAGAAAAGGGCTCTGTCTACATCACGAGTAATGCAGCATAATAGGAACGGATCGGCAGAGTGAAACAGTTCATGCTGAAAACCTGACATCTACATTAGGTGCCTTTTAGGAGGGTGACTTAAGATGAGCTCTTGTCTGGTCCAATGGACTGAACACACGCTTGTAGTTCGAGCACATCAGACGTGCTCCTGGAGCACATCTCATAGTTTAATTTAATCCGAAAGGAGTCTAGTTTACAAACTTCAAGCATGCTATACCATGTGCAGTAAGTGGGGACAACTGGACAATTTGTTTCAAAAGGACATTCCTCAACTAAAACACTAATGTAGATAAGGTGAAAGACTGCTTGAAATAAATTCAATTTAGACTAAATGAAGCAAAGTTTGCCCTGTGTGATGCATAAGAACAACGAAGCTGCAGGTTCACAATAAATTGCAGCTGACAAAAAAATAAATGAAACGAGTATACGGTTTCTTCTTCTTTCTGCATCCCTCTACTTCTTTCCTGGTACACCACAAAGGAAGCTTGGGTGCTTAGCTCTGCATTCTGGATCAAGCCAGCCATCTAGAAGATAGATATTGCAATGCAACCTTACAGCATCTAATAATAAGCACTTTTGATATAAATTAAATATTACCCACCTCATCTTTTAAACAGGGGAGAGCCAGATTTTGCTTTCAGTTACTCTGAATGCATACTGGAGCAAGATTCATTCTATAAATATTTAAATAAACCATATTCATTAAATTAATATTCCTCCCAGTCTTTCTATTTACTTCTATTTGCTATCAAAAGTTCCATTATGGATTCAGCTCAGTTTTTCCCTGGAGGCTGTTGCCACAATAATATTGTTTGATGTAAATAGGTTGTGCTGACTGAATTTTTTACTCCAGTAAGCATATTGCTTGGAACATGCTGCTTACTCCCATGGTCCAAAAAACTGTGAAGGGATGACTCATACCTGACAACTGCTACTGATCTCATTTCCCTTACTCAAACTCCACAGTTTATGTGCCCTTCTGTTTTGAATAACGTGTCTCCAGGCTTTCTTTATTCAGCCTTAGGAGCAAAGAAGGGACTTTCTTTTAGTGGACTGGTGCTCATCTCACTGATGTGAAGTCCATTTACAAGAACAAAATGGAAGTTTTAACTTCAGTTTATCCCACAGCAGCTGCATGTGGTATTTTTAGAACTGCTTTCTGAGCATTTTTGAGAATCTATCTTGCACTAGCCTAGATTTTAAGGAGTTATTTACACGTATGCATTACCCACTCTGAGCCGCTCGCCTCTGTGCATAAAGATTTACGTGCACTTGACATGCGTCCTTCCTGGGATGTAACTAGATTACTGTTGTGCTCTTCCCCTGCTAAAATCAGCCACAAAGATTTTATGTTGCAATAATCCTTCTCTGATCGTGTTTATTTTAGTGGTTCTCCCATTGCCTTCCCCCCATGGCTTTTGCACTGTGCGTGACCAGCTGACGTGTTGGCCTGTGAGCAGCCCTGCTCCGGGGTCACTGCGGTGGAAGTCATGGCACTGCGCCAACCTTGGCACAAATGCTGACACAAATGCAAATGCACGCTCCTGCCTCGGGAATAAGTACATCAGACCTCGTCTTCTCCCTTGCCCTGTATTTCTGCATTGTGTTTCCACCTGGAGCCACTCAGACGGCTTCAGAAAAGCAGGCGATGCAGGGAGCTGGTATTTTTGAGAAGCAGTAAAGAGACTGGCCAAGCAAGACTATAACTGGGCTTCCATGTGGTGCCCTAATGACCCAAGGCTATGAAGATGACTTGGAAACATGACGGGCAAATTATTCATGGTTGAGCCCATATTATGCGCTGGGCTGGATTTACTGACATCAGTCACGTACACTAATCCTCACCTCAAGCACTCCATTTAGCACTGAGCATTTACTTTTCCGTTTCCATTGTCATCCTATACCTAAACAGTTATTTTCTATCAAGATTTCAGTAAAATCTGTAGCAAAACCTTTCATCATCCAAGTTAAGAGAAGATAAACAGGTTCTCTTAGAATAAGACATGGTTAGCTGGTGCTCCTGTTCCCACATTGTTCACCATGCTAGCAAAGTCATCCATTAGGGAGAAGAAATGACAATTCATGCATTTTCCAGGCAAGCTGCATTAATATTATTAAATCCACAACAGGACTAACCAGGCTTTGGTGGAAAGTACCAGTTTTTATCGATGAAGTCCAAGGTTTTGTACAGGTGAGAAGTACAAGATACAGTTTCAGCAAGCTATTCCACACAAGCAATGACATAAATAACCTCATGAGGAGGTTACAGACCTTACTCATGCAATGGCACTTGTTGTTTCATAGAATCATAGAATAGTTTAGGTTGGAAGTGACCTTTAAAGGTCATCTAGTCCAATCCCCCCTGCAATGAGCAGGGACATCTTCAACTAGATCAGGTTGCCCAGAGCCCCGTCCAACCTGACTTTGACTGTTTCCAGGGATGGGGTATCTATTTTATGAGGGTAACCCAGACGTGGACTGCCTACACGTGCAATGATCCTTCTGATATGCAATGACAACACTTTTCTAAAAGAGACTTCATAACTTCTTTGCCAGCTTTTGTGCTTAGAATGGCATTGCGAAAGATCAGGTAAGAGGGAAATTTGTTGGACACAGTAGCTATGTCATCAAGGCATCACAGAAAGCTCTACCTCTTTGGGAAACCTGTGCCCGTGTTTCACCACCCTCATCGTAAAAAATATCTTCCTTATATCTCGTCTGAATCTACCCTCTCTTAGTTTAAAACCATCACCCCTTGTCCTATCACAACAGGCCCTGGTAAAAAGACTCTCTCCATCTTTCTTATAAGCCCCTGTTAAGTATTGAAAGGGCGCAATAAGATCTCACCGGAGCCTTCTCTTCTCCAGGCTGAACAACCTCAACTCTCTCAGCCTGGCTTCATAGAAGAGGAGTTCCATCCCTCTGATCATTTTTTGTGGCCCTCCTCTGGACCCGCTCCAACAGGTCCATGTCTTTCCTGTGCTGAGAGCTACAGAGCTGGACACAGTACTCCAGGTGGGGTCTCACCAGAGCAGAGCAGAAGCTCAGTATCACGTCCCTCAACCTGCTGGCCACACTTCTTTTGATGCAGCCCAGGATATGCTGCAGGGCTGCTCACAATCCCTTCATTCCCCAGCCTGTATTGATACCGGGGGTTGCCCTGACCCATGCGCAGGACCTTGCACTTGGCCTTGTTGAACCTCATGAGGTTCACATGGGCCCACTTCTCTAGCTTGTCCAGGTCCCTCTGGGTGGCATCCCATCCCTCAGGCGTGTCAATTTATTGCAAAATGCTGCATTACAGTAGCTCCAAGAGTTGACCTGCGCCCATGAGTTTATCAGTAGCAGTTGGCATTTAGATGTTTCTACATAGTAGGGACCACACACTTCTGATCATGGATGTCTCATGTTATGTGCTGACCCTGTGGCATTCATGCTGTCACTGCCTATCATACCAACTCTTAACTAGAAGCATATCTCACCACATCTGTCATCTTCTACTTCAAGATTAATTTGGTAGTGCAACATGCAAAAAGTTGTCAGAAAGGGAACATGGAGGGAACATTGAAAGGAAAGAGAAGATAGAAAGAGTCACACTGTACTCTGCAGTAGTCCCATTTGAGCCCAAGCTAATCTCCTGTCCATGCTGTTTGGAGACAAACCTATTACTTAGACAGAAGCTAACACACCCAGCTCAGAGGAGGTAAAAAAAAAAGGGAATATTTTTGCAAAAGCTAAGTGCATACCCATTTGAAGGGCGTCCTAGGTTGGGAACGCTGGTTACAGCTGTACTAGTGAAATAAATATGCCAGGAACCATCTCTTCACATGGAGGCTAGCTGTGTAGGATGACTTACCTCCATGCTGTTCAAGTCTCTTATCCAGATCTTATCCAGATCAGGGTGGTCAGAGGGAAAATCCCTGCTGGGGATTTGAGCCATTTCCTAATCTGTCCCAAGAACCGCCTGGGATAGCACAAACTGGCCTGGGCCAAACCATGCCTGCACCATGCTGCCAGTGTAATGGTGCAGACAGCCGTGCTCCAGGCCCCAGAAACTGCCGGTTTTCTCTTCATGATGTAACTACTGTGTCCAACTGGGCCGGATGGCTGGGTTGCCCTCTTAAATGGGGCTTTAGGGACCAAGCTACAGGCAACCTATAGTGAGCAATGTGGACACGTAGAGCACACAGCAGCGAGCAAGCTCTGTATCAGCTTGCTCGAGTGTGGATCAGGAAATAAAAAGATAGCCTGACTGACGCTGGGCACGGCCTTCTGGGGAAAAGGAAGAAACGAAAAGGGGGAAAAGGAAAAGGGGGAAAGAAATGAAGAGGTAGCAAGGAAGACCTAAAGAAGGCAACGCACTGAAAACTGTGCTACAAACAATATTAAAAAGATTAGAGAGAACTGGCATGATGTTCAGGCTTTAGACAAGTATCTGCAGAGGCCGTGGTGAGAGCTCATAGCAGGAAATGGAGCAGGGGGAAGCCACACTTTAAAGATTCATGATGCTATTAGAAGAGATTTCCCTGTCTCATGATGTTTATTAAATATCCAATTTTAGACTAGTGATAAGGTCAGACATTCGTACCCAGCTCCTGTGTTAATATTTAATACTTATTGACCCCCATTCTCATGTTTCAGGGGAACATGCTGGAAACTGTCATAAAAATTACATGGGGATGTGGTACACAAATATATGTAAAGACTAGCTGTAGTACTAATTTCTTTGTGGCCTGAAACTAGATTAATTTCCTTCTCATCTGCAGCTTAGTTGGACCTGTAGGATATGACAAATATTTATTCTCAGTGCAGCACGTTGCTGCAGAAGGGTTGTGGCTGTTTCTTGATGCTCCCTGGCTGCTGCATCCGTGGTGATGCCATTCAGTGCAGACAAAGAGATGAGCAGGGGGAGCATTCATTTCAGCCAACGCCACCAGTTTACAGCATCGCCTTTTTTCTCCTGAACTACAATACCCCAACACCAAACACAGACCTCGTGATCCCCTTTAGACCGTTCTGTAGCCAAAAAAGAGAATGCTATCTGGCAGCACAGCTTCAGTTACCAATGAAATAACAAATACAGAATTACAGATATCTGATTATTGTTAGATAAATGTGATAGACACAATGTGTTATACACATAATCTGTCCTATGCTCCTGCCATTTGCTGACATTAGCCCCAAAATATGGATCCTAGATGATCAATCATGGCATCTGCTGGTGGTTGAAATCAAAACCTTTTAAAAATATGTAAAAGAGAGTTTAACACCTATATTTTAAGGGGAAGGGAGAAGCATACCTGAAGATCATGCACACCAGCTGGTGATAAGTGGACAGCAATTGTGAGTCAAGGCCTCAGTCTGCCACATGTGAAAAAAATTACTGAGAACTTCACAAAACTATGAAGATGGGAAAAATGAATCGTTAAAGTATTCATGTATTTTTACACATTCTAACCTCAGAAAGAGAGAATGCAGTAGAATAAGTAGTGAGCTTTAGCACGACAAAATGAGCTTGGAGGTGCTCCATATGTTATCAGTGATCTGCAGCAGAAGCAGGCACAACAGCTGAGGTGCCAACATTTGCCAGGTGACAAATTTTGTAGATAGGTTGATCTCAGACAGGACTAATTTCTAAATGAGCTGGGAGACCTGCACGAATCACAAACCTCTAATAAAATAAAGTGCATATATGGTGCTTGTAATAAAGGCACACCGGTAGCTTTTCAAAACAACATCCTCTCTCTGCAGGACAGATGCCTTATACGCAAGTTGTAGGCACTTCTGGGGTGAGACTGTGTCTTTTTAATGTTTGTTTAGTGCAGGATTAAGGCAGGCTATGGTGCACACCTTACGCATTTATCACTGTACTTGGACCTGAAGTGGCCATTCCCAGCAAGGAAATTTTTTCAGGCACATAGTTTTTTCTGCATGATACTAATAATAGAATTAATAATGATACTATTTATGTTATTATATTATAATAAGATAGTAACAGAATAAATACATAAAATAAAATAGTAGTAATATAAGTTAATATTATATTGTAATGATAACGTAATACTATTAATATATGAAAATAATACTAACAATAGTAATACTAATAGAATAAATATAACAAGAATAACAAAGCAAGAATAGCTTGTCTCTCATCTGTGCTGATTTATTCCCTCTTTATTGTTCTAGATACAGGAACAGCGTTGCCTGAGCCCTGTATCCTTATACTCTGTGCTGCCTTAAAAACCATGGAGCAGGTTGAAGTCAGTTCTTTTAAAATGCAAATGGAGTTTATGGAAATGCTGTTCTTCCTACTGTAGCTCCCCTCAGGTCCATGCAGATGCGATGAGATCATAACCAGTAGTCACAAGCACTTACAGTTTGTCCTGATTTCTTGAGTGCTGGGTCATTTATCTCGACACCAGCACAGAAGAACAGATATGGGATCCTGATTGCACGTCACTAACCAGGAGAAGCTGCTCATCAGGGAGCATCTCCACATCTCCAGCTTCTGGAGGAAATCTTGGTGGCTGTTTCCATTCAGACACAAACAGCAGGTGCTCTGGGGTCAGCATTTCCCTGGCTTAGCAGAGCAGTTGCCTGTGTCCTCACAGTGAGCTCCTGTGCCCTCACGAGAGTCAGAGCTGCAGGCTTCTACACATCAGCATGCACAACTGCTCCTACCTTGGAAATCCCTAGTACTTTACAAAATACACAGCTCTGGTGTCTCCAGCCTATGATTTTATAATACCTCTCTCTTTTTTTCTTCTTTACTTTTTTTTTTCTTTTACAATTATCTTTTGTCCCCGGCTCCTGGAAATAACTGATTAGATAGGAATCTCAGCTTCCATCAAATCATTTTGTCTTCATCTTCACTATAAAGAGTGTGAAACATAATATCAAAGGCTTAAAGAAATGAGAACAAATAAGCCCAAACATTCCTTACATTTTTGAGAGCCTGAATTACAAATTTGAGGTCTCATTCATTATTTGGGGGTGTTTGAGGTTAGAAATTATGAAACCAACAAACCTTTTAAGTCAAACAAGTTCCGCAGGTGTAATTACTGAAAAATTTGTACAGAGATCACCTTCAAGTTTGGCCCATCTGTCTGGAGGCTATGTACATGTATATGTACATATATGGATGGATGGAGGTACAGTTTTTCCTGGAAGGTCACATCCATTGGAACCAGTGGAATTATTTAAGATTTAATCATAATTTTACAATCAGTGTATTTTATATGGGAGCAGTTACATGGTCTCTACTTGTATCTGTAGGGACTGCAGTACTGGGTCTAGCTAGAGATAGATATATATATATAGATATATATATATATATATGGGGCGGGGGGGGGACAATTTACATGGCAATGAGCCCCCCCACCCGGCTTTAAGCAATGGCCATTGTCACCCTCTGAAGGTCTGCAACGTGCTCATTGACTTGCCCATTCTGCAGGGCCGCCTCTCCAGGGCTCCCTGCAGAATGGGAGCTCCCCATTCCTGTTTTTTTCAGGTGAGTTCCTTATGAGGAATTGCAAGTTAAACACTTGTAAGAGAAAAAAGACAAGGGAAGCCTACCGCTGATAAAAGATAAAACCACCACGTATACTTAACTGGGCTAATTTTATCTTGTTATCTCTTAAATTAGCAGACTTCAATCTAATTAAGTGCTCACATGGAAGAAACCCAAGTTGTGGTGTGACTAATCAGCTTGAAGGCTCTTCTAACCGCAGCGCTGATAGGGCTCTATTGTGCTGGGGGCTGAGAGAAGATACAATTCATGCCTCCAATAGTTCACAAGCTAAAGCCTGGTCTCCACTCAAAAGGGTGGGCAGACAGTCATTTTATAGATGTAGTTTGCATCTTTAAAAGGTAATTCTGACGGGTTATTGCAACTCTTAAAACAAAATCAGCACATGCTTGTGCCTTTTTGCTGTTATCAGCTGCATTTACTATGCCAGGGCTGTTGCCTAATACACTTAAACTGATAAGTTATATTACATTTAAGGCAGAAGTTTCTATAGTAGATAAGGCCTACGGAATCAAACCGTATCAAGGTTTATACCTTGATTTATTTATTTGTACTTCGAGGTTTATCAGCAGCAGAGTAGCTGATAATCTGCTGTTGTGGATTCTTCAAAAACGCCCAAGAACCAGTCAAAACTGTAATATTAGCAGCAGATTTGTATCCCAAAGCTGTGACCCTATCGATTCAACAGCCAACAATACCCACGGGAGGAATGTGTCTGGGACTTGCATCTGATAATTTATTTCTTCCCATTCCACACAGCTGGATGCCTCCTTATATCTAGATGGTTTCCTATGCATGCCTACAGCAAGGCTAAGGCCTTCCCACAGGATCCCACAGTAAATTGGAAGCGCTGTCACTATGCCCCAGTGAATAGATTCATACCTGTACAGATGGATATAGCAAGTCTGTTGTATACAGTCATATTTTGTGAAGCTACCCATTCATTACTGTTTTTTGACACATTCATCTAAAAATTAGCTTAAGACTCTCGAGCGTAGCATGGCCCTCAGTTACTTGTGGCCAGGTCTGAAGACGGTGTAGATATTGAGAATGAGCATAAACTGTAACAGAGTGTGTCCAGAGTAGACCAAAGTACATGAGGTACAGTCCAGTGCTGGTGAACATCATCTGCGGTGTGGGACCAGACCTCTCCTGACAGGTTGCTGGCCCTGGCTTTCTGGTCCATGCAGAATACAAGCCTTGGGAATGGTGGGAATCAGTGCACTCGGCTGGGAAGGAGAGCAAGCTCTTGTATTTCTCTTCATTTGTCTGGAGGGGGAGGAAGCCTTCAAATAAAAAAGTCAACTGGGTCCTTCATTTGAATGAAATACAAAAGAAAAAAAAAAAAAAAGCAGCTGTAATAGCACTAGAGCCTCCCACGCTGGTTCAACTCAGCTACTAAGGGGAGGGAAATGGGGGAAGACAAACAAGCATCTGGTCTTCCTGATTATCTTCTGACCCGTGAATTTAAAACACTGTGAAATTCAGGGGTGGGAGGGTTTCTCCCAGGGAGCTGTGCAGCATTCCTGGGAACAAAGAACAGCCCAACACCCAAAGCAGCTCACCTGCAGAACAGCTCTGCTATTCATATCCCTAAGTAGGCGAGAAGGTGACGACTCCTTTCTGCCTCTTTCCCCCCCTCATTTGGGCTGTCACAGCCCAGAGGTTCAAAGCCCTCTGCCTGCAGTCCAGCTTATAAATCGCCTTCACAAACCCCCCTGCCATGACTGGCTGCTGTCCTGCTGACAAGCCTCATGAACTGTCAGAGAGGATCTTGGTACCTGCAGGTTGCTGAAGGTCCCCAGGGCTCTGAGCACCTCCTGCACTCAAGGGGAGCAGTGTCGCAGCCGAGGCAGGCCCGTTTCCCACGCACAGCCCTACAGAAACGGGCTCCAGCCAAGGACGCAAAGCTGCCAGAGCTGAACCATACCCATCAGAGCCCTACTGCTGGAGTGTCTCCTGCACATCTCCAGGGGGCTTCGCCGCTCACACTGAGCTCCTTTGCTGCTGAAGCCAGGCTAGTGCAGGTGCAGGGGTGTACGGGTATGGGGTTGTTTTAATTTGAGCTGCAGGAGAAAGGCAAGGGGTGCAGCCAGGAGAGAAAGGCAGCAGACAGAGAAGTGATGCCTGGTCACAGTTAGAGTCCAGCCCCAGCTGCTACCTCTGCAGAAGGTAGCCAGGGCCTTTCCCATCACGTATTGAAAGCTGCAAGAAAAAGACATTGCCTTTGTTCACAGTGTCCTAATAGCTGTTTCCCAGACTGGGAGTACCTGGGGCCACAGACACCTGCATCATGGCAGCTGACGGCCTGCAGGAGGCAAGGGAGAGATGGAGGAAGGGATGGGCAGGAGCTGGGCCCCCACTTCCCTTCATTCATTTGTTGCCTCCTTCCCTCGCCCCTCCCAGGTGAGAACAAGGCGTTTATGTACCCCTGGGATGGGGTGGTGTTACGAAATGGTGAGAAAAGAGTTTTGAGTAAATAGAAGAAAGAGTACATTTGAAAACTGTACACACATTACATCTGTTTCTTTCTTCTTTTTAATCGTATCAATGAGACCACACCTCCTCCTAAAAAGAGGAGAGAAAAACAGGATCAAGTAACATATTAAGGAAAGGACCCTGTGTTTTGTCAGATGGAGGACATACACCCAGATCCCTTTACAGTGGGCACATAAACAGATGGTCTCTCCACCAACATCTCCGGAATGTTTAAAGCAAAATAGGCCAGTGGAATTCTTCACTCTAAGTAAGTTACTTGGAGAAGCTGCCTAAGGAATATGCGTGCCACCACTCTCCGTTGGATATGGACAGAACTGCTCAGCCATGGACTGCCGGCTTCGCTGCCAGCACCCAGCATCGCCAGCACCCACCATCGCTGTCATCCAGCATCGCTGGCTGTGTGTGCACCCTGGCACTCACCGCCTGAACGCCTGGGCAGCCCCTGGGAACCGTGTCTCTCCTACACCAATAACTTTTACTGCGTCCCTCTTCACCTGTGGAAAACTGGCCATGGACACAAGCTAAAAACATCCTCTTGATTTGGGGCACAAACCTTGCAAAAAGGCATTATCAGATCTTGATAAGCTTTAAAGTAGATGCTGTTACTGTAGCTGCTCACCACTAAACTCATACAGCACTATTTCGGATAAAACGCATGTCATGAGGGAGCTACCATGAAGTTTCACCTATCTAAATGTCTCTCAGCATTTAAAATAACTATGCAATTCTTTTTAGATTTACCATATGTCATGGTTTAACCCCAGATAGCAACTGGAACCATGCAGCCGCTCACTCACCCACTCCCTTTTTACCCCCTAGAAAGGTGGGGAGAAGAGGGAAAAAAGGAGGGGGGAGAGAAAAAAACTTCGTGGATTGAGATAAAGTCAGTTTAATAGAGACAATAACAGAAAAGGAAAAATGTCAGTAATAATAATAACATGGGTCACTCTCACAACCCTATGAATTGGCACCATCCCGAACAGTTATCGCAGATTACCACCCCCTGCTAACCCCCATTTACATACTGAGAATGACATCTGTGGTATGGAATATTCCATCCTTCTGTCTATACTTCCACGGGAAACTGAAAAAAGTCCTTGAATAGTGTAAACATCACTTAGCAACAACTAAACCCAATAGGTATTATTAACATCCCTTTCACAACAATCACTAGAAAGAAAATTAACTCTTTCCCAGGTGAAACCAGGACACCATACCATGGTTAAAATGAATAGTGCCAATAAATTCACATCCTTTATATTCCATTTTTAAATAAAAGGAACCATAAGCTATTGGCAGTGGATAGGTCCATGGTCTTGACAGATTAAAATTAAACATGCTGTATAAAGGAAACTGATAGCCCAGAGGCAAGTGTCAGAAACAACAGCTCAGAAACTCTCCACCCCTAGGCCATCACAAATGGCCAGTGAGCGCAGACCTGGGGCTCCCAGGCAGGGCTTCCAGCTCACTTGCATGTTACAGGAAAGGCTGCCTTCAGCCATGTGCTCTGTCGGTCTCCTCATTGCTCTCCGTCCTCTAACATCACAGGGACCTTGAGGTCCAAGATACTTCCAACACTTGCCCACTTATCATGGATGAGTGTTGTTATCACCATGAGGAGCTCTGGTTGCTTCTCAGACACGTGAAGCCGAGCAGGATCATGCTCTGGCAAAGTAGAAAATGTGTTAGAGGGCAAGAAATGGAGACCCTTCGCCAGCCGGAGGGTATCTCACAGTGTGCTGCTTTGTTTGGCACATGATAACTTCGGATAAATCCTTAGAAACTATAGTACCACAGAGAAGATTCAAGGGGGAGTGAGAACCTAGATGAATCAGGCTTACATTAAGCAGGCTTACCTCCAAACACAAGCAAATTAAGCACTTGCAGAGAGTACCTATGCCAGTCTCAGAAAGCCAGGTGGTTTTGGCAGATGCAGCCTGGCTCTGTATCCAGAAAGAAGAGCAGTAATACACAGTGATGTGTATGTATAATGCTGCAAAGCCTGAACTGATTCCTAGGATGAATTATTTCCTCTCCCATCAACAAAAGAATGACATTATTATCAGCCCAGAACACGCAGGTAGGTAACTCTCAGTGTAGCTTTACTGAAAAGCAGAAAATAAAACCAAACTCAGCAATCATATTATGGGCAAGGAAAAATGACAAGGCGAGGAGGAAAATGTCATGTAATATAAGTGGATTCAACAGAAACTGGAGGTTTACAGTTTAGTTCCAGACATGCTACTGAAGTTTTCTTTGAAAAGCCTGTTACAGTTAGATGTAAAAGCCTGTGGGTTGTTCCTCTGCCCTCCCCGGGGCAGATAAGCAATCAAAACAAACACATTTATCTGAGGGATCTGTTAATCCTCTGCATAAACAACATTTCACCATGCAAGTTATAGTGGGCTTAGTGTTCCCTGAGCACTGAGAAGCTTAACGCCTCAGTTCAGTCCTTATCCTATGAGCACAACCACAAAATCCAAGCCATGTTTGCATGTCCTAAAGTTACCAAGGAGGCAGGGATGAGGGACATATTTGGTCTCTCTCTGCAGAAAATCCAGCGCTCCAGTCCACCAAAGTCCCTGTTTCATGGTAGAAGTGAGAGGGTGGAAGGAGCCTGGTACAGGGTTTGAGGCAGACAAAGGATGTATATTCTTTTTTCCCTAGGTTAGCAGGAATATTCATGAGGATCTCTTTCTTCTAAAACAGAGGAGCTTCTTAGCTTGTTCTCTAAGGCTGGAGCGGCAGATCCCTGCATAGCTGCTGGGCACAGAAGGGTGAAGTCTGGCACAAGCAGAGCACATGCCCTTAGGGGCTCCAGGCTGGAGTCAGGGAGGCAAAGCTTTATTGGGGAAAGGTAAGCAGAACCCTTTCAGAAATGCTGCCAAACCTGAAAGCTCCGGGGATCCTCCACAGTGCATACCTGCCAGGCATAAGCTGCTGCTCACACTAGCTGAAGAGTTTGAAAAGTGGATAAAGAGGGTGGCCCTGCTGGGAAATGAAGGCATCTCCCCCCAGTAGCCTTCCCAAGGGACTTCTGCAAACCGTCCACCTTGTCATCTTGGAGCTATGGACCTTCTATCTTCCTGGCTCTTGCCCTGATCTCCTTTACAGGTTCCTTATGGATACAGGACATAACCAGGGAAGAAAAGGTCACTGTCTGAATCTGGGGCTGTCCAGACACCAGCAGTTTTGATTTGGAAGCACTTTTCTCCACGCTGGCCCTGACCATGTTGGTCATTTTTGAACTTTGTGTCGAAGAGGGCTGGTTTTGCAAGTTCATCTGCAAAGTGCTGGAAGGAAAATAAGAGCTGCCAAAATATAGAAGTGCTCTGACACGTGCTCCCACTAATGCAGAGGTTTTAACTCTGAAAGAGGAACTTGGTAAGGCTGGTAGACAAGCTGGGGGAAAGGATAAAATAAAAGAGTTTTTCCCTATATTCCGCATTGTAAGATAGTAAAGCCATTGTCTTGGGTGTTATCTAGAAAGGAGGAGTTGAAATCTGATAGTCACTTGTGATATCGTGAACACAAAGTCAAAAAGGCCAGCCAGCTTAAGGCCATGCTGCTAGCCACGTTCACTGCTGGAGACAGGGTGGAGGCAAAAACGGACCCTTTCCTGAAACCACCGTGCACCTTATATACCACACAGCCACTGCAAAATACTCACAGTCTCTGCGAGGAACGGCATCACAGAGAAAGCACTGAGCTGAGAAAGGGGAAAGGAAGAGCAAAGTGGCTGTGGGAGCTCATCTCCTGGGCTTGTCCTGAGACACGAGTTGCATGTGATGCCCATGAAAGGCTGAATCATCTTTAAGCAGCTGTTAGGTAAATCTGTTCTCCCCTGAGGGCACGCTCAGCCGTGGGGTGGTTCTGGCAATCAAAGGCTGCTCTCTTCTCTTCCCTTGGTTGAGGGTGTTACCATCAGCATCTCAGTAGGGAGTGGATCTTCCTCTGAATAAAAAAAGAAGACTTGGCTTTGATCATATGGTGTGGACTTATCTTCCTCTCAGGCAACTGTTTTTATTTATCACTGCCTTCTTAAATGCCATTATCCCAATCACAGCAATGTTACATGGCTTTCCTTTGAATACCTGTGCAGAAAGGCAAATTGTTTCCCCAAAGTAGGAATCTGATACCAAGTTTGGGAAAAGATGTAATCAAAAGCTTTTCAGACACAATGTATTTGGCACTGATTGAGAAATTTTATTAGTAGCTACCAAAGGTAATTGGTGATAAAAGGTATCTTTTTTCCAGTTTTATAAATGAGATAACTGAGGCATGGAAAAATTAGGTGACTTGTTCAGGGCTGTATAGAAAGCTTTGGCCACGGCTGGGAGCAGAGACATTACTAACCTCCAGTCCCAAGCCTGTTCAGTGTCTTTACTACTTTTTCCTGAGAAAAACTCATGAAGTCTCCATTGAAGATGAGAAAATTCTGTGAGAACAACTTCAGAAAGTTTCCTGTAAGCAGCAAACTAATGAATCCTGCTTTTCCTGTGGATTTGCATCCTGAATGCCGAACTTCTCATCCTCAGCAGACTCCCATGATACCAACACCCTTCCCCCCAGCTCCTTCCCACATCTGCTTGTCTCCCTGGGCCCAGCCGCAAGCCCCGGCAGCTCAGCTCTGCTGCTGGAGGAGAGCTGCTGGTGACAACCGTCCTTCTCTTGGGGAAGGAGGTGACTTTGGGTCTCCTCCTCTTCTTCTGCACAGTAGCTGACCTTCATGGAAAACTCAAAAGGTGCTTGTATGAGTGCTGTCTCTTTGCAAGTCCTTTGAAATGCGGTTGGATAGGTTCAATGGTAACTGGGAGATCCCAGTTTCTTCAGGGAAGCAGGCTAAAGCACAATCAGGCTTGAGCTAAAGCGCCTGCCAGTGTCCGGAGCTGTGGGAAGCACTGCAAATTTTCCTGTTCAGCAAGCTGCTAGTGGGGTGTTTTGGGAATAGTGTAGTTTATTAGTTCTGATCCTGTTTATCATCTAGGAAATCGCAGCAGGGATTGACCTCTGTTATGGTACCGCTTCGCGGATGCTCCTCAGCAGTGCGCCAGCTCCCCAGCGCATGTGTCACTGCCAAGAGGCCACAAAGCCATGACTACCCTCGGCCACAGGCTAGTGGCTGTGTGGTTGAGTGCCATCTTATCCCAGCACAGCCCTTGGGGCAAGCTTCTAGCTGCTCTGAGGTTCACCTCTCACATTTGTAGGAGTGGCACTAAAGTGCACTGACAACCAGGATTTAATAACCAGAAGTCATTAAAAGGCTGTTAATTGTACAGGCTGCCCTTCACAGACTGTCTTGTTTACTGGATGAGACCACGATACTGATGGGATAGATAGAAAAAGGGAAAAGCAGCCCAGATTTGTCAGCCTGCTCTACCATGTTTGCCCCACTCCAGTGGATTTTGCCTCTCTCTGGATGTGACCATGGTCCCAGCAGAACACATACTCTCTTTAAATTCATTAGTGTTACCTATACCTGCAAAAAGGTTACAGGTACTCTGATGTCGTTTTTCCTTGTACATCATTCTGTATGGTTAATCATATACCTTAGTCTGCCTTATGTGGGAAGCACAGCGTAGTGTGCCCTGGCTGTTATGAAAGAACCAGGACATTTAAACCAAGTAATATGGCCTGAGCAAGAAGCCTCAGAGTCCATCTTATGGCATCAGCACAGCTGCCCTTCTTAAGGTCTTTCTGTCTACATCACACTGAAAATAGCACACTGTCTAGTGTCGTCCAATAGTAGAGACCATGACAGCACTTCAGACACGTTTTCTGAAAAATAAGGAACTTTTTTCCATAGTAAAAGTCCACATTTCCTTCTTTCGCACACTTCAGTGGTGACAGTAATTGCAATAACTGGGCAGGGGGGGAGTTTTTTGCCACGAGTTTGTAAAACTTTAAAACAGAAAACTGTGAGCTGGCACCTGAGAAGTGGGGAATGATGGAGCAAGATCCATACACAGAAGTCAACTACAGAATGACTATGAGACATCTCTGTGAAATGACCATGGAAAAGGCAAACCATGATCATAGGATGCATCTACTGAGGTACGTCCAGGAGGCAAAGGGGAATGTGAGCACCATCCTGCAAGGTTTGCTTAGGCATCCTCTGAAATCTTGAATAGGACTCTTTTCACCTGTACACACGCAGTGCAATTACATGCTACAACACATAAAGAGAGGAACTACCATAACTCTTCAGGCATGGCAGCAGAAACTCCAGCTTCAGGCAAAAGACATCCATAACCTGTAATTTGCACAGCCTGGCCATCTGAGGCTTTATCTCTTTATCTTCTTTTAAATTTATCTCTTTATCATCTTCTACTCCTTTTCCTTGTTTTCTCATTTGTTCTTCCATTGGTGTCTCTTGTCTCTCCTTTTCCATCTCCGTTGTCCCCTCCACTGAGTGCAATCCCCTCCAGCAAACGGTGCTAGTGCTCACCTCCCACTCTACCTGGCGTTATTGCCCAGTAAGAAGCAGGACACCCAAACGGCAAAGGGCCCTCCGTCATGCAAAGGCACCAGTTCAGAAATAAGATTCAGAGAACAGAAAGTTCAGAGGAGGTCTCTGCTCTGGGCTGAAGGGGATACTTGGTGCAGGACAGGGTTGTACAGCCTGACGGTGCTGCCTGTGCTGTTGCACAGCAATAAGGCAGAGACTCAAGGAAGGTGCGTCGACTCCTTCAGAAGAAAAAACTTTCTGAGTGAGTGTCCTGGTTTGAGGTAAAACAGAATCAATTTTCTGTTTTATAATTTTACGTTTTAGCTGGGCCTCTTCTAACTGGCTAAAGTCTGAAATTAACAGCATATTGTTCAGAAACTGTTCACTCTCAGAGTGATAAGACCTGATTACACCAAGGAACAGTACGCACAGAGGCTCTTGCTTATACTTATTGCTATAACGACCAAGGTCAGCTAACTTCGTTATTTGCCCCGTTAGAGGGTCGGAAGCGGAGAAGCGTAGCGGGGTCACACCTATAGGGAGGAGCAGAGAGGACAGGTGACCCAAAACTGACCAACAGGGTATTCCATCCCATATGCATCACGCTCAGTATAAAAGCTAAGGGATCAAAGGGGCAAGTCTTTCGCTCTCTTTCTTCAATTGCCGAAGTCCGAGGAGGACCCTGTCTGTTTGTCTGCCTTTGATCCCAATATGAGCATTCCTGACTCCAGATCCGGAATTCAGCTCCTGTTCGTCGCCGACTCCAGTCTGGGTCTTTCCCTCTGTCTGCTTGTGACGTGATTGTCATCCTGGGAGCTGGATATGGTTTTGTATATATTGTATACTTGTTTTTTAATTTTCTTATTATTTCTTATTTCCTTATTTATTATTATTTTCATTAAAGTAGTTTAGTTCTTTTTCTAAACTCGTAAATCTCCTTATGTCTTCCTCTCCTCTCTTTGGAGGGGGGGGGGGGGGCGTCNGGGGGGGGAGGGCCATCTGTTGTTCTGATTGGCCAATCCGGCCAAAACCACGACAGTGAGGATGTGATGGGATTGCCTATGGTAGAAAGGGTTAGATTCAGTGATACAGGTAGTCTCTTCCAGTTACGTGTTCTCCACTACCTCTCCCATATCCTGAGCACTCCCAGATTTGCAGTCTGGGACTTTACCACGGGAAAAACGAGGCCTTTGGTTTAAGAGGCTCTGCCTCCAGTTATTAAATTATTAAGAACAAAACAAAACAACAACAAAACCCCTGCCTTGCCTTTGGGCATAGGGTTGGTTTTTTTTAATGTCTAGATACTTCTCAGATCCTTCTGGCAATCTTGATAGCAGTCAGCTCATTACTCATCTAGTGCTTCGAAGACCACTACTAACCTCTTGAATTGCTTCTGCCAATAGAGCAGAAATTCAAGCCCTCAAATTACGCAGTCATCCTAAACTGCATTACCATAGTTGGAAGAGAAAACTAGTCTGTACCAGACCTCATTTCAAAGTGGACTTCAATAACAGCTCAAAGTGGAAGACATTGTAGCATTTAGACCCGTAGAGAACTAAACTGTGGCTGACTACAGCAAAGCTCACCTTACGGGAGATGGCTCCAATACCTTGCCCCAACATAGCAGCTTCAAGTGATCATGATGGACTCAGGAGGACCCACTAGCTGTGATCTGTTTCAAGGGTAATCACAATATATGTCTTTGAAAGACAATTCATACAGAATCACCTTCATTGCATGACTCCCCTTCTAGTTTCTTTGGGTCAGTTGTAGTTCATAGCCATCCATATGTCTATCTTAGCCAGGCCCTTTCCATTGAATAGAGAGACAATGCTGGACTGAGTATCTTCTGTACAATGGTGACAATAGAGCCCCCACAACGTCCTATCAACCCCACTCCCTTACATTAAATCACAAACAGACAAGGTAACCGTCTCAGGCAGATAAACAGTTGTATCTGCCTGGAAAGAAGATGAACATCACAAAGGGTCGTTCCCTACTACTGGCAAACGGCACTCAGTGTTTCACTAGAAGAGGTTATTCCAGCACAGCATTTATTAGTGGGTAACTCTTACCTCAGAATGTCCAGAATTACCCATGAAATTCACCAGTAACCAGCACACCTTAGAATGGCTTGTTAATGGTTTGCACTGCTGTCCAGCCCACTGCCCTGGAGTGTCTTCATGTCAGGAACAGATGCATCTAATACGTCTTTCCACTTTGAAAAATAGCCTCTACTAGAAGTAGAAGAAAAGTGCTTAGAATAACGTTTCTAATTGCCATTTCAAAATACTATTCTTTGGGGGTTTTTTCATAAAAATGTTACCAGATGTGGCTTCTTTCCTAGATATTCCTTTCCTCTTTAGAAACTTAAGTGCCATTTTAGCCACAGTTTGTGGGCAAAAATTGGTTTCCATTTCCTTTTCTTTCATAAATACTATCGTTGGTTTTTAATCTAGCTTTTTGTTGGGTTTGGGGTTTTTTTGTTACAAAAGAAAGTGAAAAGAAGCAGGAAGCCCCAAATGATCTTTAAATGCATTTCTTTACGACTGTTTCTTTTTCTGAATACCTCATTTCTCCTCTTTGCACACCTTTGTAAGTATTGAACAAAACAGGGGTAAGGTGGATATTTGCATGGCATTTGCATTTTTTTTTTTCCAGTTTTATGCTTCCTCACCATCCACATGAAACATGTGGATAATACATCACCAAAAAGCCAAACAGATCAGCTTAGGCAGCTTGAGCTCTTCCAAATGGAAAAAAAAAGCATCATTTTTTGCTAAAGCATCTTGTGAACTGAGGTGGTTCTACTGGTTGGGAGTTTAAAGGCAAGTTCTTTACGAGGGTCAGCACGCATTGGAGAGTGCACAGCTCTCCTTTCTCTTCAACCCAGAAAGAGAAATCCATTACTTTTGTTCATTCACTGGTCAAAAATTCACTGGATAACAATTTACTGTTGACAAATTTTTAAGCCATTTGCTGCCACTTACTGGATAACTAGACATCCTGCTTCATAAAAAGGAAAAAAGAATCAGAAATGGGCTTATGATGAAATTCACAGTAGGCATCGCCTTAAGCCTGTGTCAGTGTAAGGAAAATGTCAAGGGCAAAATGAGCATTAAAGTTGTTCCATTCACTGGAGAACAAGTTCTTCGTTAATGAGTTACAACTATAAAATGCTTGTAAACTACACTACCCTATTTCACTTCCTCCTTCTCTGCACCGCTCCATACCGCCTGCAAATCCTTTGGGAGTGGCAGCAGGCAATCAGAATATCTAAGTGGAAGGAAACTGAATCCATTTGCAGAAGTTAGAGATAAAGTAAGATCTACCAGGAAGAGAGTGTACATTTTCCTACTTCTTTTCATTTTATTTCCACATGATTTTATTTCCTGAGGATGCCGGTACTGATAGCATTACTATTTCCTTAAGGAAATGGGAAGTTCGTTTTATTTTGATGCATCACCTGGAGAGTTTTAATCCTAGCTGCCGTTAAAAAAGAGATGGTTAAAAGAACATTAGAGGCTGCAAAGCCAAATATGTACAAATAGTAACCAGGACTAAGAGGACCGAAATAAGAGAGTGCATTTACACTCCAGTCTAGTCTTTGTCATGCAAGAACATACTGTTTTGATGGAATTATTGCCTAAAGGGGAATGGGACAGTGAGATACAACCCATGAGTATTTGGTCTGTCGTCACTTTTCAATCCCTCTTCCCTTACCTACTACAGACTACTGAAACCCTGATCCGAAGGCAGGATTATTAATTTCTTCCCAGTATGTCCTGCAGAAGTGTTATCTTATCATCCAAGCACAACGCAACCACAAATTAATTTATTTTTCATAGCACCTCTTTGGGAAGAAGATAATTGCTGTGAATTTCTCATTTCACAGCTGACAGCTGAGACGCAATCAGCGATGTCCACAATATTTTCATAAATGAAGCAGCCAGCTCTCAAGCAGGCAGTCTGGAAGACAGAAGCACCACCAGCAGCTACTTTTGAAGTCTGATTTTAGCAATGTGTACAAGGTTTCTGTGACAGGTCCAAGGACAGAGCACAGTTCTGCACCACAACACCAGTTTCCTTGGCTGTGCCTCTTTCAGCTCCTTCAACTAATACAGCCAGGGTCCAACAGCTTCCTGCAGTCAATAAACCTGATCCATCCTCAAAACAGGTCCATGACAAACACCGGTTGAGCTGCGATCTCAGAACAATACCAAGGGATCACATATTTAAAACTTATGGACTGGAAAGAGAGCAGGTGTCTGGTTTCCCCTTGTGTATAGTAGCCCATGGGCTTTGGCATTTCCCTGGATCTCTCTAGCCAAATTTTGAAGTTGCTCTTTTCTATTTCAGCTTCCTGGAGGCCTTCCTGATAGGTTAGAAGATTCCAGGCCTTGCTTCCTGGTGACACAAACCAGTTGAACCAGGCAAGCAGGGAAGATCTTATGTCAGTTCAGAATGTCCCTGAAGTCGTTCCCACATATGACGGGCTGTCTCAGTCAGTAGAGCATAGGATTTTCCCAGTGTCTGCTGGTGACGTGACTGTTATCCTGGGAGCTTGATACAGTTTTGTATATATTGTATATATTATTTTATTTTTATTATTTTATTAATATTTTCATTAAAGTAGTTTAGTTTCTTTTTAAACCCTCTTTCTCTCTCTTCCTCCTCTCCCTGGAGAGAGAGGTGGGGAAGAGCATCTGCTGTTCATTTCAGGGTCCAGTCCAGCCCAAACCATGATACCGCCTTTCGATGAACTACAAAGTACAAAAAGTGGGATACGAAAAATAATGACGTTGTGGTTCGATGTTTCCTGTTGCACAGAGGGATGTAAAGTACACATTAAGATACTTCACCATCATGATGTGACAACCCATTCCTCTATATTGCTTTCTCACTAATTCATCTCAGCATTTTTAATAATTACTGTTTGTTGGTTTTAGCAGCAGCAAATGTTGAGAAATGAGAGAAATGAGAAATCTTGTTTGTCTTAAGGGTCACCCCGTAACAGCAAAGCTGTCTCTAGTTCTATTAAGACACAACTTTTACCTAAGCACAATGCTAAAAAACTGCAAAAAGCAAGTCTGCTGATGCAGAAGGAAGTGTGAGCTTACACACGCTAGACTTCTCCCAGACAGGATCGCGTCCCTCATCTCCATAAAGCGGAAAAGTATTCAGAAGTGATGCATAACCAGTGAAGTAACCTCCAGGGCAATCATACTGAACTTATTCATTAATTGTTTCATTTCTTCATTGAATGGATTTATTTAAAAAAAAAAAACAAACAACCAAACCCAACCGCAGGGCATTTGCTGGCGCTGTGCACACAGCTGGCTATGCACCAGCTAAAGGAGTGACGTTGTGTCCCAGCCCTCTTCCATGGCCTTCACAGCTTTAGGCAAGAGCTTGTCCAAGGAGCACGGAGTCGCTGTTGCCCGCGCTGCCTGCGTGGGCAGGAGGAAGTGAGGAATGGTGCAGCGTGGCGTGAGGGAGCTTCCTTTTCCTCCTTGTTGGCCTCCAGGCGAGGACAACCTGGTGTATAAACAGCCCTGGCTCAGGGCGGCTGTTCAGAGAGAAAAAGCTCCATGTCCACTGGTGACAGAAGTGGCGTTTGAGCTTTGCCCGAAGGCACAGCCATTTTTAACAGAGCTGCTGGACTGTTTTCTGGTCATAAAGTGGAGCAGGTCTTACAACAGGACAAGCTTTATCATTTGTTGGGTGCAAAGAAAGCTGCACACTCACTGCCTGGGATGCTGCATTTCATGCCTTACTTTCCGTTGACCTTACTCATAGCATGATCAAAGAGCACTACGAAGAAAAATGAAAAAAAAATCCAAACCCTCAGCCATCCTAAACTGTCTTCTATATACCTTTTTTTGCTGCTTTTTAAAGTAAATCTTTAATGAAAAATGAATTGCTGCAACTCCACTGAGCTTTAGCTTTTCCTTCTGCCAAAGATGTAACGGAAAAATGACTCTTAGCAGGGAGACGCCACGGTATCCAAGGGGAACAATATGTCCATCGCAGCTCTCCCCCTAAGGTATCTCTACCTTTAGGAAGCATGTTTTGCCAGCAGATGCCAAAGGTAAATCATACCATATGCCTGACACCACATCCACCTGGTTAACGTATTAGGATCAAAACAGAGGAGGCGGCACATACTGAAGTACATACATACACCGGCGGAAAATGGCTTTAGGAACAACCTAACTGGTTAGGGGTATCTCTGTGCATCAGCTATGTTTAAATTTCAGATTAATATGCAACTACAGCAAACTAGAGGCTCAGGGACCACAGGAAGGATGCATTACCTACAGAAATCACACGCAGTACTGATGTTTAGAAGAAGCTTGCGGGAGTCAGGTTCTGCATTGATATCATACACGCCCCGTGAACCTATTTCAAAACCACACGAGGTCTGAAACCGACAGCCTGTCCTCCGGCAGCTCATGTACCGGTGGGAAAGTCTAGCTGTTATTAAAACTGCAGACATCAAATTGGCTGCCATGTCTGGCAGACTGTGGTTTAAACACCCTTGACAGAGGAAGGTCAGCGTGAACTAGGTTGGATACAGATCTGGTTATGGAAGTGCTAAGAGCTCCGGATGCAAGTTGCTGTAAAGCTAGAAGCGGATGCATTCAGCCCTTCCCAAGGCTGAGCTTAAAAGCCAGATGAAAAGACCGATGCAGTCATTTAGCTGCTCCATCTTAGTGTGTGGCCACTAGGACTTGGACTCAAACCTCTAGTCTGAGAGAGGTCCCATTGGTGGGATGTGCAGGGCTTGTCTGCCCACACCAGCACATGCGTCCAGCCAGAGCCAGGCGACTGTAAACACCATGGATGTCAGGAGCCAGGACACAGACACTTGCCATTCCCAATACCCCCAGACCTCTGAAGGTGGCCCTTGGATTCTCTGTACCTGGGACATTATGTGAAGGAGAAATTTTACAGAAATGGGACAGCAATGTGTTTTGTTAACCTGTATGACTAAGACTGTGATGTTTGGCTTACTATTTTCTACTCGAGATAACAGCTTTCCTGCAGCAGCTGCTTTCCTTTAGTTCTAGGTGGATGGGTTTGACTATAATAAGCAAACTATAAACAAAAGTTATCGTTTCTCAAAACAGTTTTCTTCCGCCTTATTTGCACTCCACGTTTCTGCCTTTCAATCAACTTTTCCACACCAACTTGGGCATATTCTCTTTTTTGCAAACACATGTACATTTATATACTTGTGTGCAAACACACATACACATATATATGCACAATTTCCCTATAGTATTCACTAAACTGCAAATGCTAGTTCTTTAATATTTTATATATACTGTCCAGTATGCTTTTACAGTGGAGTTGAGGGGAATAATTCATTACTGATGGTATAGTAATTTTTATTTTCTTAAATTAGATTCTCAAGTTCCTCTTCTTTGCAAATTCTGATTAGTTTTAAAATACCAATAAATGTCCAAGATGCAGTAGAAACTTTACATGGCTCTTCCTCTATTCTTTTCAGCACTTTTAGAGGAATAAAACATCTTTGAAAAGCTCGAAGTGTTTCAGGGTTTGATTGCTATTTGTTGTTTTCCTCCTATTTTTGTTGCCCAGGACTAATTCCATTTCAATTGTCTTCCATAAAAAGTGAACTTATCAGAATTAACACTTGTGGGAAAAATATTGATGTATGATTTTGCGTATTTCCTCTACAAATTAATTCCTATGAATAAATTCATTGAGTATTTCTACAAGTCATCAATTCATGAGAAATTTTTGATAATCTTACAAATCTGAGAGGTAACGTTTTGATTGACCAACAGGTCAGATGGCATTTCAGTATTCTTCTACCTTCAGTATTCTTCAGAACTGGATTTCTACTGTAGATTTGTGTTGTTACACTTTTTGCAAATATTCTTGTCAGGAAAGATCTACTTCTTCACAGTTATTTTCAGACCCCAGGTTTCACAGGGAGACGTGTAAGATGAATACACAGCTACTAATTTAGGAATTGTCTTCTCTGCAAACATTGGTCAATAATATTTCTTTTATAAGAATTTGCATTTAAAAATGAAAGCGAAAGCGGAGCAAAATTTAACTAAATTCATATCAGAACTCAATTACATATGTAAAGAATGCTTTGTAATTTCCTTGAATTCTGAGAGCAAGTTCAGACAATGATCATGGCGATTTTTTGTAGGTTTGTGTCTCTAAATCTCTTTACAAACAGGTTTTAACAGAGAACATTCAGCTGATCACCGCTGACTTACATTCCCTTGTGTCCTGGCTCTTGATGTTTCCTATTGATAAGCCATCTCTGAAAGTTCTGGGACGCGGGTGGCATTTAAGCCACCTGCACATAACTGCTTGAGCCAGGTCCTTTGCTTCTCTAGAACTCGTTTCTGCCACGCTGAAGCGGCAGGAGTACTGTGAGACAAACACACGAGCCTCTGAGAAACGCCCTTGTTCAGCAGGAACATCAGCTGGGACAGGACACGGGCAGTCCCTGCAGGCTGGGGGTGACTTATTCCGGCTGCTATTTCAGCTGAACAGTGGCTGAAATACGTTACAGTGTATTCATGGGTCTTGGTTCTTCAGGACCGAGTACTTGCTGAAGCACACCACAGGTCACATTTAGCACTTTATTTGTGCCTTGCCCAATGGGACATGGCCAAGATGTGCAGCCCGTTGCAGGAACGTGAAAGCACGCCTGAGTGCTCCAGCTTCCATGGAGCCTCTGAGGCCACTTCAGGGTGAAGAGATGTGATGGGGGTGTCCTTACTCCGTGGCAAGTCCCAGATGCCTTATTTCACGTCAGGCAGCCCCCCAGTCCCTGAGTAACTGTAAATTCTGCAAGGCACAAGGACTCTGAATTCCTCCTTCTACGGGTGACTCAGAGGAAAGGAACTTAGCCTTAGCGTAATTCACGCTCAGTTGCCTTTATAACTTGTCCTTTAATTAACTGATGCATGCAAGAAACCTGTTCTCCTAGCAATTCAAAATGTGGCTATTCAACATTAATCCGTGGTCTCTTACTGTATCAACAGTCATCAGCACAAATTATTGCAGCTACCTGACTTGATCAGTTGGGACAGAAGTGAAGTCACTGTAAATAAAGGAACATTGTTTCAGACCAGCCTCTCCTATGAGCACGATTATAGATTTAAGGCTAATTCAAAACTGACTTCCCAGAATGTCATGGGATACTGAGGTCTATTAATTACATATATCCTGAGCTGATGAGACTGGTTATCTTAAAGAACAAGCAGGCCTGTTTTCTTGACTTGAACTCTGGTGGGAGTATTTGCTAAAACATGTAGCTCCAACCCAAACTAGTGAATAGCAATATACCTAAATAATAGACTTGGGTCTCTTCCTTCAGGATTAGGTAGGGTTTTCCTCTCTTCCTAACCTCTGCTTTTGTACAGTGTTATTGAATATTGTTAACCACATTTAATTCCAGAAATGAATGCATTTTATTTAGGGGTAAAAAACACATGAGGTTATAGTTCCGTGTTACATTTTCTTCTCCAACAAAGCTGGCTGATAGGCCTGTCCAGAGCTGCCCGTTCCCACCCCCGCACTGTTATCGTGCTGCCCTCGCAGCTGTGCCAACACGGGCTGTGTGCAGGGCTGGCTGGTAAACCCGATCAGTCAACTCATCTTTTAACTGGGTTAAAAGGCCTCTAAAAAACTCCCAAACAAAACACTTCCAGAGCTGCACTGCTCACAAAGAAAATGTAATATGAAACTATGGCCTCCCTCAACCCGTCCCTCAAAATAGCCGCAGTTCTTTGATGAATAAAATACACTTGAGTTTCCTCACCGTGTCTGTTTTAATTCTAATTCAGGATGGAAAATGTCAGCACATCAGGTTTTTATAAAGAACAGAAATTCCATTTCCTTATTGGGGTCAATTATACAGTTGGGGTTCTTTGAAAGCAGGAGAAAAATATTTTTAATTGCAAAAAATGAAAATAGTGATTCTTAGTGGTATTTTTGAACCTAAGTATTTTTTTTTCTCAAGACTTTCCTTTTTCCTTTCCTTCGTTTGTCTTGTGGAGGGAGAGAAAAGTTTGAAAACACGCAAGTATAAGCTCCCTATCAGATCTGCCTTACCCCATCTTGAGGGTTTCCTCATCTTTGGCAGAGCTGAAGGCAGGAGGAAGCCACCTGCCTCCAGCCGGTCCCCTGCTGCCTCCCGAGCAGTCAGGGAGAGGGATGCTGGCACCTCACGAAGAAGCAAGCACAGATGGACCCGAAAATCTTCTCACTTGCCATCAGTGCAACTCCTCTCATCAGAGGAACCCCAAAAAGTTTCCTTCAGCTCTCTTGTTCTCCTAAAATAATCACAGGTTGACTCCTTATCTCTGTCCTTTAGAGTGACCTGGCTACAGCCCCTCTATCCCAGCTTCCAGCACATTTTACCTGTTCTCCACAGAACTGCATGTCCCTCCACCCATCCACCTGAGACCACCAGGCACCAGGACTTCCACTCGCCCACTCCACCTACGGCCAGCACCCTCAAAATTACCTGCAAATCCTGGCCACTCCTCAAGCAGCCCTTAGGCAGCAAACAGAAAACGCAGAAATGCCAGATGCTGCACATAGCCACGCAATCCCCATACATCCACCCTTCACTCAGAATCCCCGACTGGAACCCATTCCCACTCTACTTCCCCAAACTTCAGGACTTTGGGCAGCCAGTTGCCTGCCGTGGCTCTGAAAAGATATATTTACTGCAAGCAGAGGCATATGTTCATAAAAATTATTTGCAAATCTGCACATGGGTTCATTCCGAAATGAGCATAAGATGTCACATGTGGAGCTGTGCAGAATTTAGCAGCCAGATAAGTGACAGCAGCCTGTCTCTGCAGGCAGCTGAAGCAATAGGTCCAAGTGAACTGCTTTTGCCATTTTCTCTCTGGCACCTGCTGCCTCCTCAGAGATGGACAAAGCCCTCAGGTGGGAATGAAGCCCAGCGCAGGCAAGGGGCGAGTGGGGTACCCTAAAGTCCAAAGCAGGGAGTGCCCTGGGCTTTGTTTTGCTTTAATTCAGACTTGCTGAACTTGGTTTTCCACAAGTCCTGTTCCTTTGAAGATGCCTTCACTCCACCTAGTTCTGGGTAAGGAAAAAAACAGATCCAAAGGCCAAGCTTTTCAATGTGTATTGCAGAACAGGGATTTCTACATGAAGAGGATTGACAGAGTTTGGAAGTACATCAACATGGAAACAAGGACCTTTTACCTTCCAGCAAGAAAAAACATCTTCCAGAGAAATATTTAACTGACTCTGCCTTCAGACAGACAGTCCAATGTGGGTGAGGATGTGCTTATTTTGGCAAAACACTCCCAAACTGAGCTGTTTTGTATGTGGTTAGGAGTGCTGGATGCAAGCTCAGTAATTTGCTAGTGGCATCTTGTGGTAAGTAGCTCTTGGGAGGAGGTTGACTAGACAGCCAAAATGTAGGTCACCAGTGGGTGGAGTTCACAACCTCCCAGCTCTGCTCAAATCAGGATGCAGAAGTTACAGAATTTGAAATTATTGATGGAGCTTGAAAGCTTGGCCACTAAATATAAGCTTTTAGGATAATTTATTCGGTTACTCATTTATGTATGATGTTATATAATGCCCAGTCGACTCCTGGATTACCTGTTATTTAGGAGAACTTAAGGCCATGTGCAAAGAGATTGGTCTTACTCTACACTGTTTAAATGTGCATGGGCATTTGCAATTAATAAATGGACAAATTTTGTTAATAAAGTTGAAGATTATTTGGCACATTTCCAAAGTGTGTCCTTCCTATTGCACTCATGGCAGTTCAGAATGATCTTCTGGCTCCTAAGCTCTGATGGCCATTTAACTGGCAGGGCTTTGCAGCGCTGATGGGTGACAGCCATGAGGTTCTCCATCCATGCCTGTCTGTCAGTTGCCTGGCCAAGCATTTAGCAAGGGCAGCCAGGGGAAGGCACTGATTTCTCAAATGAACATTTAAAATACATTCTTTACAGCAACATGCCAGTCTTTATCCTTCCTGCTGCACGTATTTCAGAAAAAAACCACCTTAATAATTTTTCTAAACAAAGAAGCCAAAACAACACACCCTTTTATGTTTGCACACCCTCCACAGCCGCCTTAACTCCAGGCTAAACTGCTTCTGTATATCTGCATAATCTTAAACTTTAGCAAATTAGAAAATAAATATATGTGCATGCATTTGAAATAGCATATTCTCCTCCAGGCTTTATCTCTCCATAACTGCTGAAGTTGTCTGACAAGGATATTCTTTGGAGTCCTGTCATGCAGATCTGTGGTGAAAAGGTTTCAGCAGTTTGCAGTGCAGGTGTGCCATCAGGATCGTCACCGGCATGCTTTGGGGCGTTTTGTCAAAAACAGCTGCCCCCGGAAAAGATTGCTGCACATGGAATTACTGCATATAGCATCTCTGATACATCAAATATCAGACTTACTGCCTAAAAAAACCCCGTAGCTTCAGTTGTCTCCATCAATAGGAAAACTGACCAGGCCAGTTAGAAAGTGGCCCGTGTGATGTCTGCGTGAGATGTACTGGTGGGATTCATGAAACAAAGCCAGTGAGGTTATCTGGTGCTTAAAGCTTTAAACACCGACCAAGTGACATAAACAGAAGCTTGTGCCATAGGGATTCACGCTTGTAGTCTGCAACCTTGCGGGAAAAGGATTAACTGTAGACAAAAGTATTTCATAAAAGGGAAGCACTACTGGCACCAACACCAGCCCTACATCAGGATACATTTTAACATCAATGGCTGTCCTTGCTGCCGACTCTGAGCGGTCATAGAATCGTAGAATCGTTTAGATTGGAAAAGACCTTTAAGATCATCAAGTCCAACTGTTAACCTATCACTGCCAACTCCACCACTAAACCATGTCCCCCAGCACCACGTCTACACGTCTTTTAAATATGTCCAGGGACGGGGACTCAATCATTTTCTGGGGCAGTGTATTGTAATGCTTCACAACAATGCTTCACAAAAAGAAATTTTTCCCAATATCCGATTTAAACCTCCTCTGGCACAACTTGAGGCCGTTTCCTCTTGTCTTGTCGCCTGTTACTTTGAAGAAGAGACCGACCCCCACCTCGCTACAACCTCCTCTCAGGTAGTTGCAGAGAGTGATAAGGTCTCCCCTCAGCCTCCTTTTCTCCAGACTGAACCACCCCAGCTCCCTCAGCCGCTCCTCAGAAGACTTGTGCTCTAGACTCCTCACCAGCTTTGTTGCCCTCTTCTGTACCTGCTCCAGCACCTCAATGTCTAGATTAGGCATAATGACCTATCAGACTGGTTCCTTCGAAGGGCAGGGACGCTCAGTTCATAAGCTCAAAGCTGGAAATAAAATAGCAATAAAACAATCAACACAGGCTAGCCAAGGGGAGCTGGGGAAATAATAAATTATTAGGCACCTAACAAACTTTACAGGTAAAAACACAGGTGTCCCAGAAGAGGCAGGTACTGCAGGATGAGGCAGGTTTGCTGTCACTTGAATCCAGGCAGCCAAATTCCACCTGGGTTGCACATTAGGCTGCTGGTTGCTTTTCTGGATTGGGCTGTATATTGAATTTACACAGGAAATCTGTGGTGGAGTAGGAGACTGATCTCTGATTTTCCAAATCTCAGGCCAGTGCCTCAACCACAGGCTCCTCCTCCTCCGGTGGCTCTGATCTCATACAGATGCTACCGTGCCATTGCTATTTATTTCACTGGAGTTCTTCCAAATTAGCACTCATATCAGAATAGAAATAGGCCCTTTCAGCACAAAATACACATGAATAGTCCATAAATGTTAATGATACAATATTAGAGTCACTGTGTTCAGTGATGACACCCTCCCACCCCCAAATGCTGCAACTGGAGTTTATTTTCTGTAAGACCAAACACTGATTATTTTAATGGGCTTTGTCTCAGTAATCTACCTTAACATTATGGTTAATATCTGACAATTACACTAGATTAACATCCAAGAGTAAAGGTAAGACTGAGGTAAATATATTCAGAACAGAATCACCATGAAGTTTAACATAAAGATGTTTGCTGTCAAAGAAAGGTTTTCTATTATAGAATCACAGAATGGTTTGGGTTGGAAGGGACCTTAAAGATCATCTAGTTCCCACCCCCCTGCCATGGGCAGGGACACCTCCCACTAGACCAGGCTGCTCAAAGCCCCATCCAGCCTGGTCTTGAACACTTCCAGTTATTATAAACATATATGTTATTATTAATGCTGCTGTATAACTATCTGGGAGTAGCAAGTGGGCCCTTTGCCACTTCCAATGTTAAGTAACAAACACATACAAAAGTTATGGCTTTAAATGCTAAAAGTATTGATGCTTCTTATACAAAAAACCAATCACAACAACAAAAAACAACAACAAAAAAAAAAAACAAAAAAAACCCCAAAGCCCAGAAGTATACAAAAGCAAAAACCTGCAACGCCCTGCCTCTTCTTGTCTCCCCATCATGATCCCAGATTTTATAGTTGCCCTGCCTGTCCACATACATGCCCTGTCAAAGATTGAAACCAACAGAATCAGATTTTGTAGGATGCTCTGGTATCTAAGGAATGATGATGCAAAGGTGAGACAAGGTACTGAAAGGAATTTAAACCTCATTGAAAAATAACAAGGAAGAGGATCTTCAGCCTGAGAATACACAGTGTGAAAAACGAGGATACACAAATTTTATGCATATATTTGTGCTCCATTAAAATGACATTCATTGAAGTACATAATTAAAAATGTCCCCAAGGGTTCCAGGTTCCTTAACTAATGATATTTTTGCCTTATGAACTACAGACACTGAAAGACTGCAAAATTTGCATTTAGCTTGAATGAGAACTCCATCTGGTTGTGATGGAGTTAATCTCCCCCATAGCAGCCCCCATTAGGGTTGCCTTCCACAACCCTCCTTAGATCTGCCAGCTTCACCTCCAGCCCTGGGGAGGCAACAGATCCTGGAAACAGCTTCCAACTTGTCCTGTGAAGGACAAGAAGGTGATGGGCAGTAGTCAGCATGGATTACCGTCAAGGGCAATTCTGCCTTATACCATACCACGCATGAGGCAGGAAGGTTGGCTTACTCATAGCAAATGAACCTTCCAGGGGCCTGTGCTTGGAAGGAGCATGGCATCTAGGAGGATCTGTTCCACGGTCTTCCCATGGTCTTTCAGTGGTGAGGCTGACAGGTTGGTAGATAGTCTGTTACCATTCACTTTTGAGTATTTGTACACACAAACCCCCTATGCAAGAGCGCTTAATACATATTTATTAGCTGAGTTTGCACAATTTTGTTGCAACCTTGCTGCTGTCAGACAGTCTAGTCTGGTTTCTTCTAGCAGCAAACCCACTTGTACAGGTGAGGTCCCTGTTGCTCAAGACCTGTCGCGCATGTCTTGGAAGACATCTTTACGTTGCAGCTTTATCTTCCCGAACACGTCACACCTCTCCTTTGTGTGCAGGAGGGCCAGGAGAGACCACGTATAGCTGCAGTGGGTCTGGCTGGGATGGAGTTAACTTTCCCCATAGCAACCCTCATAGTGCTGTGCTTCGTATTTTTAGCTAGGAAGGTGTTGATGACACGCCAGTGTTTTGGCTACTGCTGAGCAGTGCTCCCACAGCATCAAGGGTATTTCTCCAACATTCCCCTGTCACCAGTAGGGTGGGTGGTGGGCAAGATCTTGGGAGCGGACATAGCCATGACAGCTGACCCAAACTGACCAAAGGGATATTCCATACCATATGATGTCTGCTCAGCAATAAAAGATAATAGAAAGGAGGAGGAAGGAGCACGTTGTTTATTACGACATTTGTCTTCTGAGCAACAACTACGCATACTGAGGCCCTGCTTCCTGGGAAGTAGATGGACATTGCCTGCTGATGGGAAGTAGAGAATAAATCTTTTTTTTCCCCTTTGCTTCTGCATGCAGCCTTTGCTGCTGCTTTATTAAACTGCCTTTATCTTGACCCATGAGGTTTTTTCCATCTTATTTTCTCCCCCCCCATCCAGTGGAGAAGGAGAGTGATAGAGTGGCGTCCAGCCAGGGTCAACCCACCACAGAGCTGCACCCATGAAATCACTGGGACAATACACACGTGATATTTTAAGCACAATATTCCATAGCAACGTCTTTTTTAAAAACAGTTTCTGCTGATTTTGCTGCTTGTATTTCATGAATGGTTGAGCAGGGAACAGGGTTGTGTGTTCAAATACTGCAGCCCAGGACAATGGCAAAGCCACAGATTTCCACTTCTGTTGTATGACAAGTGTTTTGATCAGTACACAGATTTATTACTTTTCTGTGTTTCTTACTAGTGATCAAATCCTAGTACAGGGACAGTTCTCTTTGACCTTGGGTTTGCCAGAATTCTTCATTAGTTATTTAATGAAAGCATTATATCACATCATTAATGCAGGATTTCCAGTGTGCACTGATGCCCTTCAGCATTCAAGAGTCTGAGCATGATGATTTGGCTGTTACTGGAGTCAGCGCTGTCAATGTTGCCACATTTAATCTACTTTGGAAGCGATTTTCATGGAACTACAGAATCACAGAGATCATCCAGTCCAACCCCCTGCTCAGAACAGAGTCACCTAGAGCCGGATGCCCAGGACCATGCCCAGTCAGGTTTAGAATATCTCCAAGGATGAAGACTCCACAACCTCACTGGGCCACCTGTGCCAGGGTTTGATCACCCTCACAGTAAAAAAAAAAAAAAAAGAGTTCTTTCTTAAATGTAAACAGTGTCTTGTATTTTAATTTGTGCCCCTTTCCTCTTGCTTTTTCACTGGATATCACTCAGAAGAGTCTGACTGTGTCTTTGTTATTTGTTCTTATGTGTTTTTATTGCCTTATGTCATACTATAACATAACATGTCATAATGTTATTATGTGATTATTAGATATGTAATTATGTCTTACGTCATATTATTATGTCTTTGTTATTAAGTCTTTGTTACACCCTCCCATCAGGTGTTTTTCTGCATAGATAAGACATCCCTCATGCCAAAAGCCTTCTATTCTCACAATTTGTTTGCTTTCCCTCTGTGAACTTGGTGGTTTCCTAAATGCTGGCCCAAACTCCAGCACGCATTTGAGCTCCACTGGACTGCCCTTCTCCTTAAAGTTACTTGGATGCATCAATGCTCAATGGAACAGCAGTACTGCCCTTATAAACACATTGTGGGATCAAATCTCAGGAACAACACAATGAATAAGAATATGCTGTTTTAATAAAGTTTCTTTTCCTCCTCTCACTGAAGCCCATATGTCTTTTAAATACAGAAAAGGAAACTGCCTTCTCCTTTTGGCAAATCCTGTAGGAAAGGTTCTGTGGGAAGGAAAAAAAAAACAACAAGAGGAGGAATACAGATGCCAGTTCATCATAATTTTAAGCACTTGGCCCTGGGAAGCAATCCAATCCATATGACATATTGCTCGGATGCTCTGTGCAATCACTGGAGAATAATAAAATGCAAACACTTCCCCCTCTCCTCCAATGACACACCACGGGGACTATACGCACCCCAGCAGCAATTCAGTCTGCTCAGGTGTGTTGTTTACTTCTTTCACTAACAACATCTGGAACTAGGGGAAAAGTTATGGCCCTTCATCCATTTGGAACTGGGGCCAAGATCTTCCTTGGAGGACGGGTGCCAGAAAGACCATCGCTGGAGCTTACATAGTAGTCTTCAAGATTTAGGAGTTAGAGACTGTGTAGCCCACAGACTGAACCCCGTGTCAGAAGAGAGCTTGAACTGCCACTCAAGGAGGACACTCTGGGTGAGCATGCTCATGGATGACCTTTGGAAGCCAGACTGCACTTGAAATCTGTGGGATCAGGTAGAAAGCTGGTCAGAGGGATCCTCACGATAGCCTGGCAGTTGGGTCGCTTTGCTTATGGCAAAGTAAATTAATGTCCAGATGCTGCTTTCTGAGTCAGACTACCTACCATGGGATAAAAGATTGTTTCTCTTCTGCCACTGACATGATGTCCTATTCTCCAAACCCATCAATCTTTTAAAAACTGAAAGCAGCCTCAAATCCCCACCTCCAGCTGTCACTGCTTTGGCTGTGAAGCTTCCTGGCACCGTACTTGAGAGGCTTCTCTCCCTTTTTCTGATCCCAAGAGCTATTACAAGCTGCATTGGCTCTGTAACACGCAAGCTATTTAAAAATAATGTTGTTTGGATAGCAAATTCAGGCACTTAGAAGTTAGGAAACACTAGATCTGTGCAATTTCAGCTTTGTTCCCTTTTTCATTCATTCTGTGCTGTCCTGTCAGTGAGTACATGAGCTACTTACTTTAATTACAGTTCTGACATTAATGTCAGCACCAACCCAAGCATGCAAAGAGGGGAAAGAATTACAGTGGCACAAGCAGCTAAATCATTTCCTCTTCTAAGCACTTGCCTTTGTAACCTAAATAACAGTAAGCCAGTTTTCCTCCCACCCTTCCTCTGTCCCTCCCCTCCTTTCTATCTTCCTTCTTTCCATCCTTTCTCCCTCCCTCCCTTCCTTCGCAGCCACAGAAGCCCTCCTCATTGAAATATCAGCAGCAACTGAAGCTCTGAACCTTGTGTATTGTATACTGAACTGAGATTCCAGGCTAACACCAACGCGCAAGAAGGAAAGCTCCACTCTTAAAGTCGTGGAGAGTTTGCAGAGCCCCAGCTCAAGACTGAAGGAGTGTTAGTGTGGAGTCTGATCTGGTACTATTTCTCCCTTGTGCAAAAGTCAGGCAGCTTCTGCCATACATGCTGCTGCTGAGATAGAGGGTAATTAGGTACTAGGGATATGGGCCATGTCCACTTCATGTTACTCTATCCGCTTCCTTCTGCTTAGGAGTTGGAAAGTGAGAGAAGGATTGGTGTTTCCAGTACCATGTTATTCCTGGAGAAACCCTAGAATAGGATCATGTGTGCTGTGTGAAGGAGGTAACCCAAAATATCTCTCTCAACTTTCAGGTTTTTTACCCTCAAAATACAGTTTGAGTGTCTTTGTTCTACATAAAAAAAAAAAAAAAAAAAACAATGCTTTTATGCTTGGAGAAGCAACACATATTCAGTTGACAAAACACGATCTTCATCAGTAACGAGGTTCCTGAGCACTTATTTTCCTGAGTAAACAGGTTAGCTAGTTTGGCTTACAATTAAGTATAGCTGGACACTTTAAGCACCTTCCTATCTCAAAATCTGTGGGGGATATTACAGGTTAAAACCTAAGATCTGTGGAAAGCCAGAGAGATTTTTATAAAAAACAAGCATGGACCCAACACCCACAGCTGATTGCATTTGTTATCTCACTTCTTCCCCAACAGGTTCCATTTGCAGTGTAATTACTGAAGTCCTTTCTGTTGAGGATTTTTGCTTCTTGATTGGCTGACTTGTGTAGATAAAATCTTAACAAATGTCATGGTACACTTTCCCTGAAGAGTACATTGCCAGCCATGTGGTCTCTGCCCAGCTCAGCCGGGCGACCCAGCCGACAGGATCAGAAGTCACAAGGATGGACCTGTGCACAGTCAAACTCAGTTCCCTTCACTCCCTGGTAACTTATTTATACTGGTCATGCAGGAACATAATTTTGTATCAAGACATATACCCTTGTATTAAATGTGGTTGAAGCTGCCAGCAGACTAAAAGATGTTAATGTGAGGGATGGACACACACATACACATAGAGGCTAATGTGAGGGATGGACACACACATCACATAGAGGCGATGACACAGTTTCCCTTCCCTAGAAATGGTGGCGAGTTGCATGTTGCATGCTAGCAGGAAAACAGATGGAAAACATCATCAGAAAGGCTTAGCATTTGATTGCTCCTTTGCTTCCAGGGGTATCACACCCAGCAGTGACTCCATGGGGTGCTAATTCCACTGGGAGAGCTCCTGCTGCCAGCTCAAATGCATCACAGCCATCTGATGAAAGGTGTTGAAGTGCTGCAAAAATCTTTCTGCCAGTTCAAGTGTGTTCAAAAGAACTTCGAAGAAGCAGTTTTGTCCCCAGAGACTTTTTTTTTTTTTTTCCTGATCAGGTGTAATCAGTCCTCACCCAGATGGCATTAACATTGCTGTTCTGGGTAATTCAACTGAAATACAACTGTGAATTCACATTAGACCTGGACTGGGGTGGTTAGTGGGTGGTTATCCACAGTTTTAACGAGAGTGGAGCCATGTCCTGATACACAGTATAGCATTTGTATGTGGAAAGGGCTCAGAAGTCATGAGAAATAAGCCCTTACTTCAAGCTCTTTCAACAATTGTTGGCTTCACCTTTGGCAGGTCGTTAAATCGCTAAATCTCTTTGTCTCCCTTTTCTTACCTGCAAAATGAGAATAATTACTTTCCCATGTAATGAGAAAGGGATGACAAATGGGAAGCACTGCTATCATCCAAACAAGTCTTAGCTCCTCACTCTTAATTCCCATCTATTCATCTGTTCAGGAGCACCTTGTTAGTCTCAGGAGTTGCAAATATGTTTGCTTCTGCCGTCACAGACGTGGGAGTAGATCGGGATTAACTCTTCTGAAGTTAATAATAAAGCCAGGCTGAGTAGATGCAGAATCAAACCTTCCCAGTAATGAAACACCCCAGACCCACTCTCACAGCAGCTGAACTCTCTCTAGCCATTTTCAGCACCTTTGCAATCTCCTGTGACAAGACACCTCTGTTTCACGCTTCACTCCTCCAGGAACCCACAAAGATCTAACACTTCTAAATCTGACCTGTTTCCCACGTCAAGAGTTTAATTTTCTCACCTGGAGAGCAGTAAATCTCACCTGGAGAGCACCGATCTCGGTGTTTTACTCCCAAGCGTAACAAGAAGCTTTCACAACCTTTACCCACAATGAAGACCACATACCGAATAAATGCAGCCACTCCACCTCTGCGGTATCTATTTTACTTAACTGTTGCTGAATGACAGTGAGGATTCCAAATGGAGAGTCCGTGACTGTAGGAAGGACAGTGAGCACCAGCTCTCTGGAAAAGAGATGGCTGAGGGGTGACATAATTAATGCGTACAAATACTCAAAGGGTGGGTGTCAGGAGGATGGGGCCGGGCTCTTTTCAGTGGTGACCAGTGACAGGACAAGAGGTAACAGGCACAAACTTGAACATACAAAGTTCCATCGAAACACGAGGAGGAACTTCTTTACTTTGAGGGTGGCAGAGCACTGGAACAGGCTGCCCAGAGAGGTGGTTGAGTCTCCATCTCTGGAGACATTCAAAATCCGCCTGGACGCGTTCCTGTGTAACCTGCTCTAAGGTGACCCTGCTCTGGCAGGGGGGTTGGACTAGATGATCTCCAGAGGTCCCTTCCAACCCTATGATTCTATGATTCTAACATCTTGCCTGCCCACCCAACCATACTGTCTGGACTCAAGCAGTCCTGTTGCATGCTATACCTTCCAGGCTCCTTCTAGGTTTCATATGCCGCCTTCAGCATCCGAAACATGCCTGCCAGAAACCTGCTATGATGCATTCTGCCTCTCAACACAAGGAAGACATAAACCCGCAGATTTACCTGCAGCTATATTACATTGCTTCAGAGAGCTGGAACATAATAAGTAAATCTCATACACGTGATTCCCACTGTTTATGGATCTTGAATAGGGTTGTTTTTTTTTTTAATATGTACTATACCGCCTCCCAAAATAAAGAAAATTCTCTAACATTTTTATGTCTTTTATAGACTTCCAGCCCAACCTGAAGTTCAGTAAAAATGTCACTGCCTTGGTGTAAGGTGGGTTTCTTTTTAAGGCATGCATTATTTTCTGGGAAGAAACCAGGTAGTGTGTAGCTGTGGACTCTCTATACATCAGAAAGAAGCCCCCAGGACGTGCAGGAGGATGGAGACTGCTCCAGAGCATGGATGTATGCAGAGTAACCATGCCCCGGCATCAGGGATGGCAAACTTACAGGGTGACTGGCACCAATATATTTGAGAAAAGACTGTAGCCTCCTGTTGCTGGGACCGATCCCAATCTGTCAGTGACAACAGCTCCAACTGCCCCCCTGTACAAGTAGCCACAGCACAGGTTATGGGCAGAAGGCAGAAAGCCAGTTGCATAAGAAGAATTTAACTCCAAATGCGGTGGGGATCCTGGCTTCTCTGCAGCTCAGAGACCACCGCCATAGCAACACTGACACCATTTCACTCAGCCTCTGCTGCTGCCAAGAATTTAACTTGCAAACTACTTTTTCCCTCTTTCTCCCTCAGACATGATCCAGCCTTGGCGCCTTCGGGTGGATGCCAGGACGCTGATGTGCAGAACCCCGAGCTCCCCCTCACCTTCAACGCCCCGACCTGGCTCCAGCATCCAGGCGCGGTCACCTCACCCAGCCCCCCTACCCTATTTCACCTAGACGGGGGGGAAATGAGCCTGGGGCAGCATGAGGCTCTTCCACCCACCTGTGGCTGCGCAGCAGCAGAGCACAGATCGTCCCCACTCCGCACTGCCTCGGCCGCCCGGGGATCATTTGTTGCCTTATAAAGACCATTTTGTCTGTGGCTGACACCCATGCCCTGTATACATAAATTGAAATGTTCCAGGCTCCACTGTCATCTTATGAGCACAGCAATAATATATAGCCCGCGTCTCCTTTTCACAACATCAGCTGCATCAGTTGGGTTCCTCTCCCTGCAGGTGGCTTCAGCGGGATGGCCACGGCGAGCCATCGCACCGGCCGGGGCGGCACCAGCGCGATGAGCCAGCTGCCGTGAGGAACTCCCTGGGATGGCTTTGCTCAGCCTTCACAGTTGTCACTGCTGGCTTTTTTCCTATGATTGTTGGTCTAGGGTCTTGTCCTGGTTTGAGCGACACAGGATTAATTTATCTTTTAGTAATTTTACTTTTCACTAAAGTAAATCCCTTCTAATGCTAGGGAGAAGTGCATGTTTAGAAGGCTCTAGTGTCTGAATTTCTGAAAATATTTGCTTTATAGCCAGCTACGGTACATGGGTTTCAAGGTCTCAGTGTTTTCGAGCTAACCAGGTATGGGGACGAGGAAGGGCGAGACTCGGGCACTTGACCCAGGCTGTCCAACAGAATTATTTCATACCATGAACGTCACATTCAATATAAATTAGAAAGTTTGCTGAGGAGCTCTCTCTCTTCCTTAATGGCTGTGATCCAGAGAACTTCTTGCCCCGGTGCCGGACCCGTGAGCCCTTCCCTTCCTCCCGAAGCCGTAGTGCTCACAGTGTCCGACATTTGCTGTCCACCGCCCGGAGTGCACAGCTCCCTACTGATAGAATATATGTAAGTATAATTCTTCTATATTTTATATTGGTATCAGGATCAATATTGGTTCTTTATTAATAATAATGTTAAGTATTTGGCATTATTCTATTAAATCTGTTTATATTTCAACCCTTGGATTTCCTTGTTTCTTCCCGATTCCCCTTCCCGGGTGGGGAGGAGTCATCACGTGATAGAATAATTGTCTAAATGACAACAAATTGTTGTGGGTTCCTCAAACCACAACAGCTCTTTATAAGAAATAGTCTCAAATTCGCGGTACCAGCAAAAGGCTGTGTTGCCTTTACAAGACACAGACCATTCGTACAGTCCTGTTAACAACCACCCATACTTTGTCAGCTACCTGGTCATAAAGGTGTACAATTTGCTGGAGGGAGTTGTAGTGGAAGATTACCTCAAAATCTCAGCCAGGACAGCTCACATCTTTCCACTTAAAAATCTGCAAGAGCGCAGAAGACCAGCGTTTCATCCTCAGCAGCTCATCCTGCAGTTCATGGCAAGAGAAGGGCAGCACGGCTGGAGGTTGGATACACCATCCCTCAAAAAGGCTGCTGCCACCGAGAGAAATTAATTTGGTATAATTTCTGTTCAAAGCACTGGCACAGCTGAGGCTGTGGCACAGGGCATGTTGGGCAACTGGTTCTTGGCCCGTCTCCTCCCTCCTTCTGCAGTTACAGGGGCTTGAAGGGAAAACCAGGCTTGAGGGCTTTACGTAGTACCTTTTCCAGTGAGAAAGATCAGGAAACTCTTCCTTTATTTACAAAAAAAATGGGCAACACCTGTTTTGGACATGAGAATATTTGGCTACTGGTGGTAAAGAAATCCTTCTGCCTTTCGGTCTGTTACCATTCACTCCAGACAACAAAACCTTGTGAAGTCTGTAACCTAAACTTTTCTCCCATAAGCAGAGATTTAGACTAAATATGAATTATTCCCCTTAGACATATTGCTTTGCTTATGCCAACATATATCCTGCATTCAGTTCTAATTATACGAGTAGTGACCTCTTCTATTTACAGAAGGGGAAGCTGGTCACGCAAGCATTTCTTTTTTTTCCCTTCTTGGCTGCATGAGCCCTTCTGATGCAAATATGCTAAAAGCTTCTAGATCAGTTGATTTATGCGGAAAGTCCAGCTTTAGCTTCAGGCTTGTGTTAACTGATTCCTATAGAAGCTGTTCTTGTTAGCCCATCAACGCTGTGTTTCCTCAGCAAAGACATTTCACAGCAAAATGCCACTGTAACTTCCCGTACGATCCTTTCTGTCGCTCCCTGGCAAGGCTCTGCTCCGGGACTGATACCTGCAATACAAAGAAGTGACAGAAGACTGAATACAAAGACTGAACTTGGGACAAAAACATATATACATACACATATATATTATATATAAAAAAAAATATATGTCATATAGATATATAAAACAAAAAAAATATATATATCTATATATATAATATTTCTATAAAATATAAATATAAACATACAAGAGGCAAACACTTTCAGATCATTTACAACAGATTAGCTACTTCTTGGTTCAGTGGCCTCAGAAGATTGATGGCATCTGTGGCAATAAGGAGTGAATCAAGACTGAAAAAAAGGCTCCCAACTTAAACTTGGATTCTTTTTTCCCCCACAAACAGCCACGTGTGTTGTGCAGCCTGGCAAAAGACCAAGAGCAAATTCTGGAGGACAAAGGAGATAAACAAACAGTGGTTTAAATTAGCAAACCACAGATTGATACGGAGCGCACACAGCTGGAGTAAAAGTGAAAGCTAAGGGACAGGCTTCAAAAGGCAAGACGACTGTTTTGCCAGAGGCAGGATAAAGACTTGCCTGTAGCCTGGAAACAAGGTCGGATCAGGAGCACCCAGCTCCACACAGCTGCTATATTCGCAAGACTAAAATTATTTTCTGCAAAAACTTCAGACAGGTTGATGTGGTATGTGCAGTTACAGTCCAGACTTTGCAAAGAAAATCTAGGTGTGCCAAATATAGACTAGTAATACTCACCTTTTAGAGTGGGGAAAAACCAGTTATTTTGGGGAAAAACATGTTTGTAGTCATTTCAGCTAGTGGGAAGGGCTGAAAAACATGGGCTCGATAATAGGGACTCAATTCAGTCACCTAAATAAGTCATTTACTGCTCTCAAGATGCCCTAGAGAGTCCTGTCTGACCCCATCTACTGCTCCAGCAGGGCACCGGTCTCCTGTAGGCTCCGCGCTTTATCCATCAATGTACATGGATGTCTCACATGCAAGTCAAGATACTCTGTGGTACCAGCTACCTGTGTCCAGTAAAATGACCCAGATCCCTAGGTGTCATTAACAGAGCACTCAGGATAGTCAGGGAGGCCCATGAGGACAACAGAAAATAACACTAAATACAAGTATAGAAATACAAGCATAGAAAGGCTATCCATTCTGTGATTGCATGTGGAAAAAAAGTTACATGCTGCCTCTAAGTTATGATTTCTTCTATCCAGAAATATATGACACAGCTGATGAGCACATTATTGATGTCATAGTCAAGGTATTTGCCAGAAATAGCATACTGATAATGGCAGTGGTAGACAATGGACCACAGCTCGATTCTTACAAGTTTAAAAATCAAAGCCTTTGAAAACTGTGCAAACATTTTACTTCAAGTGCAGGATATTCACAGTATAAACGTATTGTGGATAGTGGTGCCACAACAGCTAATCATCTAAGGACATTATAGCATGCAGATTTTAGGGAAGACAGATGTTTTGTGAAAATTAACTAAAATGATGTAGAAGAACTCCTATGAATGATAGAAAAGAAAGAAATACTCAAGTGCCAGCAGCCTATAAAATAGCCTAAGGAAAATCTGGAGTGAGTTATACCAGAGGAATGTCTGTGAACGGAGGAAAAGAGAGGGAACATAACCACACAGAGAAAACTTTACCAGTGCAGGCCATTCAGAAGGACTAGTCAGAAATGTAAGATGGGATTTATGAAAAAGGTATCCAACTAAGGAAGAGGTGGACATAAGCAGCCCATGACAGCAGATGGTAGCATCTGAAAGACTGAGAAGGACATGAATAAATGAGAAATTTATTTAAGGAAGAACTGTAAAGGAGATACAATCACATCTTCAGCAAAATGTTTTGAAACGAAGTTTTGCTCAAGGAGATCTCCAAGAGGAAATGGTACAGAAGAAAGACTGAAAACGGTGAAGCCTCTAACCCGAAAAGGAAGGAAGGAAGATTAGGCAATGATTGTTCAGCCTATGACAGATTCTTGGAGAATGGAACCCATCATCCCACTGTGCGAGGAAGATAAAAGACAAGGCAGAAAAGATTCAGATGCACATACAAAATAAAGTTTAAATTTTGTAAAGGACAAGACTCTGGAAAAGGGAAAGGTGTAAAAGCATTTGTTGCCCACGGAGAAGAAAAACTGCCACAGGACACACGGCCAGGTTCATCTTTGCATTTGAACTGAGCTGGCCACAAAAATTAGAAGGTGTCTGGGGAGTCCCTCAACTGTTGGGGCAGCTTAGACGCTGGAACCGCTTCCTGACAAAGGTCTTTGTGCCAGGATCCCCTGGCTCTGCCTGCTGAACACTTTATTAGAAGAATTTCTTAGGCAACTGTATGTAGTTTATGATTACCTTATTCACACAGTAATGATAGATGCGGGACCAGGACAACCCAGTAAAATACAAAGGACAAATTCTGTGTCATAGGCCATAAACAGGACAAGACATCACACAGTGAATGATGAATAACAGTTAAAAATGCAGTAAAATGCATCTGCACAACAGGAGACTGAAAACAAAAGAAAGACCTTGGAAAAGAGCAGAAGAAAGGTAGAAAAAAAAAAGTGAAGATAGCAAGTATCACCGTTAGCAATGCTGGTATCACTACCTTCATTAGCCAAAAATAAAAGATGAAACCAAACCTGCAAAGATGGATTTGATCTGAAGAATTAGGCACTCGAGGGAAGTCTGGACTTTCTCCAGCTCCATTCAACAGCCAAAGGTGTGAGCAAGATGAAAAGCAGAAACCAGTCAATGCTACGGAGCGTCACAGATGCCAGAATGTGAAACAAGAAGCCCGAAGACAAAGAATTACAGCGGTAAGCCACACAAAGTCCACAGCCAGCTCAAAGGAAATGGTCCCTACCCCAGGACACCATGTTATTTGCAGGAAATGCCAGGACAATGGGGTTGATCGAGTATTTAATACAGAAGTTTTTCCAGTCTGTGGTATCACCTAAAAGGAGCTGAACCAAACGTGGCCTGATTCACTGGCCAAAACTCTTCTTGAAGAGATGTGGCATTTTGTTTGTGACCCTGGAGGCCACACACCCCCAGAGCAGACCAGAAGCTGAATGACACAGATAAAACATAATTTGCCAGCTTTGCTAAAGACATTATGGAAGAGCCCACAATGAAAAAAAGAAAGGGGTGGGAAAGAGATTTTCTTTCCAGCTGAGCTCCTGCCTCCTTCCTACACAAAATTACTCCTCTCCATATTTCTCTGAAGAAGATGTGACTGAGGGGACCTCCTCTTTGCAGAGTTTACCAGGACAGGCAAACAAGCATCTACTCTAACTGACCTGCACGACATACAGTGTTTGCCGTAAGTCACAGTATCTGCTGGCACTTCTGGAGAAAACGTCCATGCCCACTAGCACTAAGCTCGTGCATATTAGGTGTTGTGAGAGAGCTTGTCTACCCTTGCTGATCCCAGGGCTGAAGGCTCCTAGTCCACCAGTGTTTGCTGACACGCTCTGCAGGCTCATCACACCTCTCTCTTCTCCTTGCTGTCCCACATGGATCCCGAATAGGAAGACGATCTGTTCTTGCATTTAGCTACCCTGGTAACTTGCAAGGATTTAAATCAGACATACAGGACATGAAGAGGACATGTCGGCAATGACATGTGATCTCTGAAGGCAAGTTTTGATGATGCAGTCACATGGTTTTGCTGGTGTTGTGACAGACTGAAGACATCTGATGTACACTGTAACATTTCCGTCCATGCTAATTCCCAACTTTGGTGCAGGGTCATAAACTCAGAGAAGTGCAGCTCCACCGTCCTGAAATTTTCAAAGAGTTAAGAGCATCTCCAGAATCTACAGGTGAACCATGTAATCCAATCATCCAGCACTGGAGGAAGCTATAAGGAACACCCTCCCACCTCAGAAGCAGGTTGCTACTGCTGGCTGGAACCTTGCTAACTTAAATGGCTGCAGCTCGGTGGCTAACCAGCCCAATATCAGAAAGTCAGCTGTGGGTACTATGGTGGAACATTATGGTCACTTTTTAAAGATACAGACCTGAAAACTTGATGTAAACTATGTAAACAGCAGCATGTGTGCTTTATTCTGTGATACAGACTGGGATATTGAGTAAGAACACCAGAGTAACTTTGTGAGTCCGCACGCACAGTGATGAAGGTGCTTCACATTCACTGCAGAGTAAGAACACCCATGCAGGGGTCAAAGTGCAGCTGAGGCATTGCCTGTTTATATCTTAGCTTGTTTGCAGTAACGTGAACATCTGCCTATACTTCATGCCATTGAATGTATAATTGGAACAGGACACTCAAATTTGCAATTTTATTTCTCCTGAACATGGTGGTAGGTCCATAATAGTAACATTATTTATTATCATCATCGACAACAACGTCCAGGGACCAGGCTGGATGAGGCTTTGAGCAGCTGGTCCAGTGGGAGGTGTCCCTCCCCGTGGCAGGGGGGGTTGGAACTAGATGATCTTTAAGGTCCCTTCCAACCCAAACCATTCTATGAGTCTATATATGGATTTGGAGGGGGAGGGGGGCAGGGAGTAGCTAAAGGGTCTGTAGTCCTCTTCTCCCCATTAGCACTACCTGGTTTAATGTGTACTCTAGGCCATGTAATACTAGAACGTTCTTGCGCCTGTGCTTCCAGCTCCGACAGCAGCTGCATTTAGTGGCAGTTCAAAGGACTGAGTCTGCATCTGTGTTTATTGGGTTGCACACATTGGCCAAAAGCCTCCTGGTAATAAGTGCGAAACCACCTTTGCTGGTAGGTGAGGGAGAGAGAGTAGGAAACTTTGTATGTTTTTAATTTCCTATATAACTTGACAATATGATTTTTTTTTCTAAGATGAGGGTAAACCCAAAATTATACTAGATTTGCAGGAACACTCAGCAATGATTCTTTTCCAGAAGTCTGAAGCAAAATTTTCACTGTGTAAAATCCTACTGAGTGTCATTTACAGATTAGTTATGCCAAATATAATTTTGATTAGATTTTCAGAGGCAGTCATGGGTTACTGTAGTTCACAGTAGGCAGTTCTGTCTTGAAAATACTGCACAAACATGAATTAATTAATTCACTCGAAAGAGTAGAAAAAATCATCAAGCGCATTTGTTAATTGAGAAATATAAACAAAGAAGGCTAGTGGTGGTGTTTTGGCCAAGAATTTCAGAAAAAAAGACATGTTTCTGTAACAGACATTTGAGCAATATGGCAACTCTCAATAATATTCACTTATTTCTTCAGACACGGTTCTAGAAATACCAGAAAGTCATACTTCTCCTAGTCACAAATCTTTCAATCTACTTGCCATCACACCACAGCTTACTTTTACTTTCACCTTTTACTTTCAAAGTTAACAGTTGTTCAGAAATAAGGTTTAATGTATTCAAGATTCAAATAGTTCATATTTACAGAGTTAATCCTGCATTTTTGTTTTCCCACATGAACATTTGTTTGTGACTTTTATGTCTGTTGTAGATTTAAAATATTGGCTTTGATACAAAACATGCATTATTTATGAAAGACTGGACAAGAGGCAAGTTGCTAGTATATTTACTGAGCTATTACATAAAGTGTCATGGAAATATTACTAAAATGCCCTACTCCATACTCAGATCAGCTTCAGAAGAAGCATTTAATACCCGAGAAAAGTTAAGTGATAGGTTTATGCAAAACTTGTCAAGGAAGATCTTGTTTTACATCAAGCTAAATTCAGAATCCCCTTCCCTCAGGAAATTACGAAGTGTCATTATCTGTTTTCGTCTTGTTTTATCATCCCAAAGAAAGCTGACATTTCAACATTTCCTACATGAAACCAGCACTTAGTCATCACCAAGAATTAGACTTCAGCAATAGGCAAGACATGAACTTCTTAAAGCTGGTGCAGAGGAGGGCCACGAAGACAACCAGAGGGCTGGCATACCTCCCATGAAGACAGGCTGAGGGAGTTTGGGCTCTTCAGCCTGGAGAAGAGAGGGCTCTGGGGAGACCTTATTGCAGCCTTTCAGTACTTAAAAAGGGCTTATATAAAAGGTGGTGAGAGACTTTTTACCAGGGCCTGTAAGTGACAGGAAAAGAGGCAATGTTTTTAAACTGAAAGAGGGTAGATTTAGATTGAATATAAGGAAGCAATTTTTTACAGTGCGGGTGATGAGACACAGCAACAAGTTGCCCAGAGACGTTGTGCATGCCCCATCCCCAAAGACGATCAAGACCAGGCTGGACGGGGCTTTGGGCAACCTGGTCTAGTGGGAGGTGACCCTGCCCACAGAGGTGGGTTGGACTAGATGATTTTTGAAGGTCCCTTCCAACCCAAACCATTCTGTGATTCTCTGAATCTATTAATAGATGTAAATTCTGCTGCAGTTTCATTTATTGTTATACCAGTCAATCAAGTTGTTTGTATTTTTCACCAATGGTTACTCTCCCACTCTCAAAGATATCAATAGCTGCACCTGACTGTTTAAACGTACTATTTCAAGGTACATCCTGGAGAAACACAGAATACAAATTCCAAAGCTTTTGATTAGGAAACATCATGGTAGAGAATCATGTTGAAACAAGGCTAAAAATCTTTGCTTCCAGTCATCTCAATGTTAAACTTTCATTTCTCATTGTGGTGTAGCTCCATTGCTTGAAAGAGCTTGTTGTTTCAAGTAAAGATGCCCCATTCCTTCCCACAGGCACGGCAAGCTGGTCAAACTACATCTTCCATAACATACCAGCCAGAGCGGTCAGATGGAAAGCATTGTGCTACAGCGAGAGTTATAATTTCCCAGGAACATCAGCCAAACCGAGATAGTGTAACAAAATTAAAAATTGCCTACACAAATTCTTTTTTTTTTTTTCCAGAAAGTACACTTTCCAATGCAAAACACAAGTTTCTAGCCAGCCCTAATCAATTCTAAAACCTAGACTGCTTTCTTGTCATTACCAGGAAAGCAGTGAATGAAGTATGAAGTTCACCTCTTCCCATTCCTACATGCATCTGGAAACTAGATCCTGCCTGAATTACTTGCTATAAATGAGGTGGGAGCATGCAGCCTGTCTTTTCTAGTACTTTCCCTTGTGCAAAGGACACAGGGGCTGAGACAGACTTGACACCGGGTTTGTCCCGACCCATGCAATGACTAGGAGAGTTAGCCAGCCACCAAGGATGAAATAAACTTCACCCTTCGGGTAAAAGAGTAGCGTACCTCCAGGAAGGTTGGGATTCACTGTCCTGTGTATTAATCTGTATTTCTGACTCAGAATACCTCTTTGAACCAACTTTGGAAGCAAGTAATTTGAAGGTTGATCTATATTTAGAGTTGTGACAATAAAGCAATCCAGCTTCGCTGAAATGCAACTCAAAAAAGCCTCTTGAAGTGAGCTCAAGAAATCAGCTTATTTTACAGCCAGACACAGCTAGAGTCAATGATTTATAGTAATTTACTACGGTTCCCCAGTCAGGACAACACTGCGGAAGGAAGAAAACAATAGAAGAATCCTAAACAAGTAGTATCCAATTAAAAAACGAATATATAATCCCCGTTGACCTGAAATGAGCATTTAATTCACATCGGCACAGCTTTTTTATTGAGTAGAAACAGTAAGAAATACAGTTTTCTATCACATGCTAGCCCATTCACGTTCTCACCCCGTTGCAGCAATACCCAATTGCTTTCCAGTAGTGCATTAAGCAACACGTCGTTTATTCTCCCTTCCTCTGCCCCAGGGAAGAGGTTTGTAGAATTATTTGCTTTGATAATTAGGGCGCTTTTCTTTAACGTATATGTTGCAATGTATTTATGTCATAAAGGCAGGTTAAAGAAATCTTGTTTACATTTGGATGATGATGTTTGTGATAGTCTTAGCTCCTGAGGGAATTCATTCCATAGTCTGGGACCAGACTTTGAAAGTCTCTAACCTACTGCACAAAGTATATTAAGGACAAAGAGTAAATATTTTTTCTTTATTTTTGTCTTGTTTTTTTGCCTTCAGCTTTAGCCCATCTTCTAGCTCACTGGTTTTGAAAGCGAGGTGTGCCTCGCACCTCGAGGTGTGTCTTGCCCAAGGGGTGTGCAAGACAATCCATGGGAGTGCGTCAAGAAAATACATTTTGTACTGTTAGTAAATAAATAAATAAAATCTAAAAGGTGTTTATTTTATCTTTAGCTTATCCTTTTTAAATGTCTATTTTTGTGTATGTTTTATAATGTACATAATATATTAGGACAGTAGTACATGTATATATATATTATAAATAAAAAAATACGCATATTGGGGGTGCGTGCTCAAATTTTTTTTAGTGATAGGAGTACACTATCAAAAAAGTTCGGAGACCGCAGTTCTAGACAGTAGTTCCCTGATGACAGTGCACCCTAACAACACAGACTGAGATCCGATCCTGAGTTTCAATCAGTACTCGTAAGTCAATGTGAAAAAAGCCGGAAGTATCTGTTAAGCATATTTAAAAGAACTGCTGCTGTTGTGGAGAGTTGCTGCAACCTTCCCACACTGCATGGATTTCCCTGGTGCCAAGAATCTCCTGCAGAAATAGTGTGTAGCTGCTGTCTAACCAAGAGGTGGGAGCAACGTGAGAAGAGGGCACGGCAAATCTGCCGACACAGGAGTCTCACGGCCAGAGACGATTAAACGTTGACAGCTTCATGAGCTCCTGTTCAGGTATCAGCAGGAAACCCGGAATTGCTCCCAACCTGTGGACTGAACGGACTGTGGGTTTGTGCATTCGCACAAAGGAAACTACAGTGAACATGTAAATGCTTCAAAAAAATTTCTGTGAGCACCGCTTTTGTCTGGCTGAGATTTCTGACCCATGAGCTGATACCATATGTCGTGTCCTTGAAAACTCAATCGAACTGCTGAAATGGGTCTGTTGATGTAGTTGGGTGACCTGCGCTAAGTGCTTTAGCTTTAGCACCTGGTTTTGAAAATGTAGCCTCCCTAGATTAAATCAAAATACTACAAAGGTGCCAACTGTAATTTTTAAAATACATGTGCACAGATGTGTCTGCAGGGCTTTTTTTGTTTACCCTACTTTAACATAATTAACTCAATTATGATATATGCCTAATTTCTAGGAACGCTTACAGAATACACTGACAGAAAGTCAAGTAGCCACTTTCATTTAATGTCAATAGTACATTCATCCATTTTCTCACACACAAGAACAATTAAATGTCTTCCAGTTTACTTACAGCTTCCAGAAAAGCCTGAGCAGTTACGCTGAGGTAAGCCTGAAGTTTTCCTGACTAAACCAGTATTTTACAAAGCATTAGAGTTCACATTTTAGCAATACTACAAAAAATGTTTTTTTTTTTCTTTTGAAAATAGACATGCCTTTCTGAAACACCCATTTGGCAACAACATTCCCCACAGCAACATAAGGCTGTTAAGATTCAGTAGATTAGGAGAACAGCCTGGCCATACCACAAAGAGGAGGAAGAGGTGGAAAATAGATGATGTTGAGCAAGAATACTTCAGACAGGCACCAGAGGTGCTGATGCTTCTGGGACACACTCCAGTTCCACGCCATACAGAAGGGAACAGCCACCCATGTTTAGCCAACCCTTCCCCAGGCCCTAAACAAGCTATCCAAGATGGCCATATTATAATTTGGATAGAGAGATGCAATAGGCATAAGGTCATGGACACTGGATGTGGGAACCCATGCAGCGCTCTGTGTGGAGAGGACCATGTGGGCACGGCTGAGGGTTTTGACAGTTTGGGGAGAGGGATGGCATGAGGGCAGTGCAAAGGCACTCAGCGCTGCTGGGGACTCCTTCCCTTGCTTGCACTGGCCTGCTTGGGGAAAAAAAAAAAGAAAAGGGAGCATTAGGTCAGGGAATGGCTGGTGAAGTGGGCAGGGGACTTTAGGAAGGGCAAAACAGGGTGTCAGGGCCCTGAGCCCATTCCTGTCCTCCTGGGGGTTTGGCTGCCTGGGCTGAGGGCCAGCTCAGAGACAGCAGCTGGTGACCTTGAGGAAAGCTCTTCCCAAATGCAGTGCAGGGAGGCTTCGGACAGGGCTGTCCCTCCTTCCCTTGGGACCTGCTTTGAAGTGGAGTCTCCTCCCCTTGGTCCCTGCCTGGTTACGCTGCAGCTGCACTGCAGCCATGCCGGCACACTGCCTGACAAAGACGGCCAGAAGAAAAGATCTGCATGACTGTGTCTGGCATTGGCAACAGCAGAAACTGCCACATCCTATAATGAGAACATCAGTAATAACATTTGAGAGTGCTAACCCTGTTCCTTACTGACCTGCCATTAGCATCTTTGCTGACAGATTTCACTCCGTTTAAGGAATTTTGGTTTAAATTTGATTTTCTGAGTGATTAAAGATATCCTATACAAATATTTTTAGGAATCACTTGAATTCCCTCCAGCAAATATAGTTATGGCTGCTGGATTGGCAAAAAGTGTGCCACAATAAATCAGTTTGTGTTGTTTCCTTATCTCCTCCCAAGACAAGGATTCACAAATGTTGTCCTACAAGGAGGACATTTTAATAAGCAAAATTTCCAAGTTTCACTCCTGTTCACCACTGTGTGGATTAAGTCCACTCAATGGAGATTCTGCAGTCCATGATAACTGTAATAACTGCTCGGTAATTAATATGAGGAAGGTTTAATGGCGATAGATGCTTTCTATGAATTTTGGTAACTCAAGACAAAGAGAGTACCATGAGCCCGCTGGCAGATTTAGAAATAAGAAAAATGGCACTGATCAAAGTCACAGGGAAATTGCAGTTGTTTAAATACCCAGAAGAGGAGGTTCCTTCCCTTCCTGATTAAAGTGTATCTTTCACAGCTCGTTCACTCCCTGATAAAGCACATCTGTCCTAGCTGCAGACTGAAAAACACAGGACTACTATGGAGGACCATCAAAGAAAAAAAAGACATGAAAAATCAAGAGCGTACTATTTTTCCGGTCAGGTAAAGTTTGAAATCCAGCGGCTTTCAGAGCTGACCTCCATTCAGAGTAGTCACCTAACCCAAAGACAGACAAAAGGATCCGAAAGATGTGAATAAGAATGACTAACAGATCTTAGGTAGAAACACGTTACTTTACTTTAAAAGAGGGCTGGAACTAAGAGGAAATCTCTCACATTTGCTAAGGCTAAACTAGCCATAGTTGTAGCCATAGGAATACAGAAAAAAAATCCCTCCATCGCTTGAGCACTTGGCCCCAAGGAGTGAGCAGATTTCCACCTCCTGCAGCACACTTCTGATCAGCTCTTCCAGTCCTACTTCAGAAAAAAAAAGAATCTCTTCAGCAAAACCCTATGCTCTTTCTTCATGGAAGCACAAAAAAACACACTTATCTAGAGGTAAGCACATGCTGAAGTGCTTTGCTGGGATAAAAAAAAGTATTTTTCATGGCTGCAGGTGACTGACTAAACCAAATAGCAGTGCTGTCCATGTGGAGAATAAAAAAGGGAAAAAAGAAACAAAGAAAAAACTGTGAGAAGCTACAACATTAAGAAGATCAGACTAAGCAAAATGTTCCAAAAGAAGCAATATAGTTAGTAGCCATAATAGCAACAACAGCAGTGGATAACGCACAATCTCTTGGTAAGGATGTCTAGAAGCCTGTCGTGGTTTAACCCCAGCCAGCAACTAGGGCCATACAGCCTCTTGCTCACCTCCTCTTTCCCCCCTTGAAAGGCTGGGAGAAGAGGGAGAAAAGGAGAGGAAAGAGAAAAAAAATACTTGTGGGTTGAGATAAAGACAGTTTAATAGAACAAGAGCAGAAAAGGAAAAGAACAGTAATAATAATGGTAAAAGAATATACAAGACACAAATCACTCTCACTGCCCAGTGAACTGATTGCCCAGCCTGACCTGAGCAGAGATCACAGATTCCCCCCACCGCCCCAGCCAACCCCCAATTATATACCGAGCATGGTGTCTATGGTATGGAGTATTTCATTGGCCGTTCCATTGTTCTGTCTATGCTCCTTCTCAGCTTCTATGGGAAGGCGAAAAAAGTCCTTGACTGGTATAAACATCACTTAGCAACAACTAAAACAGTGCATCATTGACATTCCTTTCATACCAAATCTGAAAACACAGCAACCTCTATAAGGAAAATTAACTCTATCTCAGCTGAAACCAGGACAAAGCCCCAACCTGAAAATACAAGAAAATACAAGCTAAAGAGACCAGGAAAATACCGAAAATGAGAAGAAAACAGAAAGCAGATGACAGACTCTGCAACGAATACGCCACAAAGCAACAGCTTGCCAAAGACAGTGGGGGGATCCGTGAAAGGAGAGAAGCCACTACACATCCATGGGCCTTTCAGGCACGGTGATGGTGCAGCCAGAGGAGAAGGCTCTACAACAGGAAGGACACACCTGGGAAGAGGGTGACAAGGACATCCATTCAGAGCCAGGCAGACAAAACTCTTCTCAGAGGCCTATGTGCAACTGGACTCCTCTACATTTAAGAGTTATGGGAGTCACGCATACGGCGACCATGAGAAAATGTGCAAACTGGGAATGAAGGCTGGACCCCTCTCTGTGATGGGAACTTCTCCCAGTAGTGTGAACCCAGTGTGACACAGCTCCAAAATGACCGTCCCTCGGCTGAGCCGCAGCAGTGCCACCCTGCATACAGGGCTCCCCATGCATCTGGCACCCTTTAAAGGAATAGTTTACGTTCTGGATAAGAAAATTATAGATTTAATTCTGCAAGACTAGTCATTGATATTCACCTGTTAGACCTTTTCACATTGTTTTGCCTAGTGTTTACTTCAAACGCTTCAAACAGAGTGTTTAACACCTCTGGATGCTTTCAAATTGTTTTGTGCTGCCAGAGCCCTATAAAAGTACTTAGTATAAAAGAGAATTAAGCCACAAATGTGCAACAGAAAAGGCACGGACATGTCTGGAAGAGCTATAATATCCACAGCGCACGCAGGACGAAGTGCCATGCGCTGGCACTCAGCTCGCAGACAGGTGTGCCAGTCGATGACATTATCATTATTCCAGTTGTTTCTTACCGCTCCTCTGCTGAGAGCTTCTACCCCCGCCAGCTCTGTTGGCAGAAGGAATTAAGTGAGCACTCCCTCGTGTGCTTCCAACAAGTCAGATGGATTAGTCAACAAAGAGGGTTTAAACCAACCTGCTCGCTTTGCCTGAAGCAAATGAAAGCGCTCTTAAACAAACCCTTTTACCAGCAGAGCTACGGCAGCAGTAACTGCAGCATCAAAGGGGTAGCATGTAGGCGCAAACTGGCAGAATCTTCAAATGGCACAGTTAGATCAGGAACACACTGTCTGTCCACAGCTTTACAAGTATGCACAAGCTATAGCATCTTACATGCACAACACCTGTCCACGCGTATATTTTATTCTGCAGCAAATACAAAGTTAATGCAATTACACTGAAAATTCCTCCTCCATGGGCTAGGTTAAGGCATGTTATCCCACACTCGCTGTGTGCTAAGAGCGTGCAAGGTAACAGTTATCAGACGGTGGATGGTAAGTTTTAATTCACAATACCTTCCTAACCTGTCTAAGGTCCCAAGGTGTGATTGTGCAAAATTAAGTAACTGACCTGAAAAAGGTTGTGATTTACCTTTCCAAATTACTTACCTCACTTACAAGGTATTCCAAGAGGAATAACTGCACAAACTCAATTTGAGTTCAGTTTACTACAGAAACAGCTACTGACTGTAGTCCAAACATTCCGCTAACACATTACAAATGCACGGGTTTCCATTATTGGGAATTACACTTTCAAAAGTCTTCTCTAATTGTAATCTGGAAGCAAGGATTGCGACGGGAACAGATGTGCCTGCGCCAGGCTGGACAGCAATGAAATCTCAGCGCACAAGCCTTCCCAAGGCACTCAGTGCTCCCCAGGCAGCTGAACCCGTGCCACCAAAATCTACTTCGGTATGTTTATGGCACCCAAGCATGCAGCGTAACCATAACTTCTTCAGAGCAGGGATGGCAACAAGGTTCCCAAGTCCTTCCTTGTGAGCATCGATCATTGTATTCTCTTCCTGGTACTTGTTCTGTGGAGCAGCACAGCTTGTACTATGAAGTGACAGCTTATACTACTAATTTTCTGCTACGATCTATTTTTCCACTTTTGGCATATCAGGACAAATGTGTGCTTGTTCCCGCCCCAGTAACAGTAAGGCTCCGATTCCGACACACTCACTTTGCTGTGTGATCCCCACAGCAGATCAGCCTATTCTGCAAAGTAACGTTTTTGCTTGAGAGACAAATGAGCCACCTCTCCTACCAGTAAATTTCTAGTTTCAAAATCCCTCAATAAGCAGGAGTATTTGAACTGAAACTTTCATATGCTCAGGAACATAGATTTCCAATAACACAAAAACCACATTAGTGAAACTTGAACTGTCTTTCAAAAAAATCCTGAATCTTCCTCACTGTATGAACATGCATTGCAGAGATGTGCTCTAGGGTAGGACAACAACCCATTGGTTTCAGATGTTATCTTGGAAGATTCATCTTCATCACTAAAGTGCTTCTTAGGCAACAGCAGGAATTTTGGGACACAAATCTTTCCAGATACAACGAGCTGTTAGCACCAGTAGTATTTTGCTGAAAATGCTGTGATTGGTATACACTGGAATGGCATGGTCTTTTTCTCACTCATTTCTGTAAGAGTTAGATCAGACTTTAAATACTCTCCTCAGCTGCAACAAAAGGAGACACTGGGTGCGCGTAACAAGCTCACGACCCCTATAGATAATGCCCTGTCCCTAATCAACAGGGTACTCTACATCAGGCATTATACAAGTATGAGAATTTCATCCTCAGTCTCTTGCACAAGGGGATTTATCATCAAAAAGCAAAAGATCCTATTCCTTGTGTAGGAGCTTGTGATTTGTTCATTGAAACCCTAATTCAGCAGAATATACAAACACACGTTTAAATGCTTTGCTAAAATCGGCTTTAAGTAGTATTAAATAGGGAATTGATTAGTGATGATATTCACCCACAAAGGAGTTTTATAAACCATTCTCCCCAGATACATATACAGCTGGAGTGATAAACAGGAGTATATGTGATGTTCACCCCCTTTCACAGCATTATGGCCATTTAATTATTTTTTAATATTGGACTTTCAGATCCTGGAAAACAAAAATAAGTGACAACTGCTACCTTCCTAACGTATGTCCGCTGCACATAGTACTACCAGTCACTGGAAACTGCATAGTTCAGATTTGGATTATTTTAGATTTGGAGCATAATGCCACACAGCAGCAGTGTATATATCATGATGCATCGATTATTAATTCTGCTCTCTCGTTTTTCTTTTGGAGGAAGCCAAAACAATTTATGTTCCTTTCCCAATGAACCGTGGGAGATTTTTATGTCTTTCTGAAACATAGGAGAAAGAAGAAGAAAGAACCAAAGGACTACCAAAGAAATAAGGAAGCTGCATGTTGTAGTTGGAGAATTAGATTTCAGACTGAACAAAACAGCATTTGCTATCTACAGGACTAGGATGGTTAACCACTGATGAATTCTCTCTTCCTCTGTCCTGTCAAAGAGTGGAAAAGGAAAGAGATGCTAGCTGATTGTCCAAATATATGAACTTTGGCAGTGAACACTACTGACTCTCAAGAGACTATGGGTGAAAAAGGTACATTAAAGAATTACCATGAGGTGCACATCAATGATTCGACTATGAACCTTACTAGCATGTGGGTTTGTCAGGAAAACCAGTTGATGAAGAAACAGCAAATTGATGTTTCTACAAAATAAACATATTCTTGCTTACAGCAAGGTGCTTACAGCACCTCAGGATGCTTTTTGAAATATTTAGTCCCATCATGAATATAATATAAAACCTCATTTACAACAAAGCAGCCTGAAAACAAGAATTTCTGCAATGAAGATTAAGCGATTTGAAAACTTTTGTGAATTACTCAGTGACAAAAAAAGTGTTCTGCAAAAGTTCAGATTACCTGGGGAGACCTGTGTCTGTGAAGACAGCAAAATGGAATTATCAAACAGACCAGTACAACCTCAAATCTGCTGTGACAGAGCCACTACAGACCAATTAAATTAGCCACAACGATTCCATTAACTTTCCCTTGCCGAGTGCATTGCACAGCAGCGGAATCCCTTGTAGCAAGCTGGCAGAGCAAAAGCCTGATGAGACGATTTGGGAGGAGCTAGTACAAAAGGTCTTCTCAGCAAACAGTCCAGGAGAGGCTGAGATGTTGTCCCTGAGCAACCAACTGTAACTTTGAGGTTGGCCTGGCTTTGAACTGAGTCAACTCCGGCGGTTTCCTCCAATCTAAATTATTCTATGATTCTATATAGATTTGCTGGCACTCTAGATTACCTGCTGCAATCAAATGACACTTCTTTGTTCTCCAAAACAGGGACCCAGTAGCTCATTACCTTACCGTCCCTCCTATGTATCTTATCCCAGCTCATTCCTGGATGTCCACTGGGAAGGTTTTGAACATACCAGTCCTGGGCGCAGGTTCCATTCCACGAGATCAGAAATAGTCTGCTCTGTAAATGTAAATCCCAGCCGGGATTCTTAAGGTAAACTTCCGGCATACACTCACGGCAATTTGCACTACAGATTCAGTAAGAAATAATCTACAACACCAAACGTTTCTTTAAAAACAATACAACTTTCAAACGGGTAAGAAATTCTAATGCAGGTAAGTGCTGAGGCACCAGTCAGCTGACGAATGCTGGCAGGCAGGGATCAAGTGCCGCAGGAATCCAAAAACACTGATACAGCACAAAGCCTAGAACTTTATGAAATACAGGTCGGTTTTGCATTTTACGGAGGCTGTATCACGGGAACCCTTCGCTTCGATGGGCCCAGATCTGAATCGCTATCTCCACCCTGTGCCCCAGCGAGGCACAGCAAATTTCAAAATTCTTTATCTCCCACCATTCCTCTGCACCCTTGCCTAAATTTAGACCATCTTTGCTCCTATCCTGGAAATCTGATACTGCCTTTTACAGTTTCTCTGTTTCTCCATGACCAACTCTCCTCTCCCCCCCAGAATTTTGGAAAGATTTTCTTAATCTTTCAAGAAGCGGAAGTTAATTTTTCTGCCAAAGGTCTCATTTTCCCAAGTAACTCTTTGGAAGGAGGAATGCATTCTTGCTTATAGGATTATTGACAGCATTTATAGTATCCTTGCAAACTCTTCTCAGAAGTTTAAATCAAAGTCAACTCTCCCAGACCCCTTCAAATTTCCAGGCCAATTCACAGGGGAGTATCTTTTTTTTTATTACAGAATATATGACATTACACAACAGCTAAATCACCGTACTTCTTCATCTGGAAGACTCCACAGCCCTCCCTCTCTGACATCTTTTGTTATCTGCTGTACTGCGTCTGGCTGGGATGGAATTAATTTTCTTCAGAGCAGTTCGTATAGGGCTGGGGTTGATTTGTGATCCCTGAAGGGTGTTTGCACAGCACCGAGGCCTTTTCCGTTTCTTACTCTGCTCCCCCAGAGACTAGAATCGGGGGTGCCAAAGAGGTTGGAGGTTGACACAACCGGGCAGATGATGTGAACCAATGGAAGAGATATTCATAGAGCCATAGAATGGTTTGGGTTGGAAAGGGCTTTAAAGATCATCTTGTTCCAACCCCCTTGCCGTGGGCAGGGACACCTCCTGCTAGACGCCGTTGCTCAAAGCCCCATCCCACCTGGTCTTGGACACTTCCAGGGATGGGGCATCCACAGCTTCTCTGACCAACCTCTTCCAGTGCCTCACCACCCTCATCGTGAAAAATTTCTTCCTCATAACTAATCTAAATCTACCCCCTTCCAGTTTGAAGCCATTACCCCTCTTCCTATCACCACATGCCCTGGTAAAAAGTCCCTCTCCAGCTGTCTCGTAGGCCCCTGGAAGTGGGGTTTAGGGAAGCTAACCATCTTTTCCCTCAGGAACTGGCTGGGCATCGCGGCAGGTGGAAATGCCCGCGCGCCTCGCGTTCCCTTTCCCTTCTTCCCCCCCCACCCCCCAATTTTCCACTTATTTCAACCATTCTGTACCTTGGCCCTACGAGGTTTTCTTCCTTTCCCTCTTCTGTGCCA
>VYZM01021681.1:210739-237100 GCA_013398915.1 Dromas ardeola
CGAGGCGCTGAACGGGCGCGGGGCGGACGAGGAAGTGGAGCTGGAGGGGCTGGAGGCCGAGGAACTGGAGGCCGCCGCCGAAGAGAAGGAGCTGCTGCTGCCGCAGGACGCGGTCTCGCCCCCCGCCGCCGGCCCCATGTTCGCCGAGAGAAACCGCCGGACACTGGCTTTTCGGGGCGGCGGGGGGCTCCTGGCCGCCCCCTCCGCCGCTAACAATGGCTGCGAGGCCTCGGCCTGGCCGCGGAAGCACTTCAATGGGCGGGGGGCGGACGAGGAGATGGAGCTGGAGGGCGCGGAGGGCCTGGAGCCGGAGGGCCTGCTGGAGGGGAAGGAGCTGGTCCAGGACGGGGGCTCCCTGAGTGACAGCAGCGACGACGAGGAGGACGGCGAAGGGGGCAGCCTGGGCGACGGCAGCGGCGCCGAGGGCGGCAGCTGCAGCAGCAGCAGGCGGTCGGGGGGCGACGGAGGGGACGAGGCGGAGGGCAGCAGCGTGGGCGCGGGGGAGGGGGAGAGCATCAAGCATTTCCCGCTAGCCAGGCCCAAGTCGCTGCTGCAGAAGCTGCACATCTCCTTCCAGGGCTCCTGGCTCAAGGAGTTCCCATGGCTCTACTACTGCCAGGAGACCGGCCTCATGTCTTGCGCCTGGTGCACCGCCGCCGCGGCCGCCGCCGCCCCCCCAGAGCTCATCATGGCCGGCGGGGCCCTGCCCGGGGGGCACGACGAGCTCTGCAAGGGCACCCGCAACTACAAGCGGGCCCTGCTCCTGCGGCACCACCTCTCCGCCGAGCATCGCCTCAACGAGCCCGTCAGCGCTGAACAGGTAGGGCAGGCGACCGGGACGGGTGGCGGGGTGGTAGGGGACACGGGACGGCAGGGGGGAGGCCGGCCGCCCCTGTCGCATCGGTGGTGGAGGGGAGTGTTGTGTCCACGTGTGTGAACTTCTTTAAATGGCTTCCTGTGTTTGTTGTCGCCCGGCGGGCTGGGCACACGCCGTGCTGCTCTCGCTCGCCGTCTCCGGAGCGGGAGAAGGGACCGCTCTCCCGTTTGGCGTGACTCTCCCGCTGGATCCGGGCAGGCGCAGGATCCCGGGTGGGTTTGCACCACCTATGTCTGTACCGAGCTAACGTTACCTGTTCGGGGGTGGCGAGTGCCGTTTTCATTAGTTTATCTTTTTATCTCGCGGAGATAAGCCGGCGATGTGGGAAAAAGTTGCGAACGAATACCAGTGTTGCTGCAGTGATTTAAAAACACTCGTTACAACTTCCTCCTGCGGTACGGGAGAGGGGAGGGCAGTGTCCGGCTAACGGCGGCGTGTGAAACTAGTGCTTGCCAGTGTGAAACTAAGAATTACTCTGCTGTTCTTAACGGCATGGCCCCTGTGCGTTAATCGCCCAGTGCCGTAGTCAAGATCTCGCTTAAATCTTTTTTCCCAATTGTGTTGCTTTAGATTGAGTTACTGAGCAAGAAGCCTGCAATCGCTTGGTGTATGCTTGAGATAAACGTGTGGTTTCCTGAAAGCCATGTTAATATGCCAGCTCTCCTCTGGTGCTTTAGGACTGCTGAAACTCTTCGTGTTCCCCGCTGAACTTAAAATTACTGTGTTTCTTGGCTGCTCTTGCGAATAAGGCAGGGCTAACTCCAGAACGTATGTGGATGGAAAGCTCCTAAAGAGCATTCGTGTTGAATCACCAGCCTTTCCTCCTAAGGATATCTGCGCTGCAAAAGTTCACTCCAGTTGCCTAGCTGGCATTAAACTTGCCAGTGGGCACAAGCCAGCGTGCTTCAGGTTAGGCTAGTACTTGAACAGTTAGGCTGAACGTGAGCTGTTAGCCAGAATTAATCCCCGATCATTCCGTTTTTCCTTATTTAGAGCTCAGTTTTAATTAAAACACCCGCCTTCGTTGTATGGATGTATCTGGAGTCCAAATTGTAGTGCAGTAGTTAAATTGAGCTTATTACTTGAGTGCTTTAAGGAGCTCAGGGTACCTCGGACAAGAGCTGCTATTCTGATGTTTGGGTAGGACATCAGGGTGACAGATAAAATGTTAGGTGAATGTAGGTTTTCTTAAAGCTACTTGGAAAAAGTATGCAAGCTTTATGTGAAACTACTACAGGACTGCAAGGAAAACCCTAATAGTGCCTAAATATCAGTTGTCTAAAATACAATTTTTTGGATTTACAAATCCAACGTTCACCTTCAAGGTGAGTTAATACTACCTTTTCAGTAAGTGTATGTCTAAGGCAGCTGTTGTTACAGACATTTCACGGCAGTAGGTCATCTTACCAGTTTCTTCCAGTTTGGGGTTTGCTATTCACTCTCCAGTGTTATAGCCAAACTTGCTTTAAATAACTTGTTTCTAATTTTCAAACTTTCATTCTTAATTTCTTTTACCTCTTTATATCTTTGAAAATGTTCTTTTTGTTTATTGTTATCGCAGTATATTCCTTACCATCTTGTTGCCTAGTTTCTAATACTTTGAGTTGTGAAAGATTACCTTGTGAAGGTATGTCCTGTTATTGTGTAGCCTTTTGTGTCACTAAATGTTTCTAATTCATGCCACAGTTGGAATTTTCTCTTACTCCCATTAAGCTATGTGTAAATAAAACGTATTTCAAGCAGGTTTTCTTGCTAAACTTACTAGTTTTTTTCTTTCTGTCTTCCTATCCCCAGTCTGTTTTAAGACTATTAAATACCGGGGAGGGGGGGACAGAACATTGGCTTGCGTGTCACAGTAGCCTAAAAGTTAGTGGAAGTATTTATTGTAAGTATTTAACCTTTAATTGTTATGGGAATCTTTATAAAAATGAGCCTCTGCTTTTATACCACTGACAGTTTAAGAAAAAATATTTGTAGTAACTGTAATAATAAAGGAAACAGTAGGATACTGTCACACAGTATCCTACACACAGTGTCAGTGCTTCTTTTGTACTGTATTAAAGATAAGGTTTGGACAAAGTGAGCTTCTATAAGGTAGCTGTACAGAGATTGGTGTTTTCAAGCGGAAAACTGTGCTGGATGCATCCCTGTGTGATTACATTTCAGTTAAAAACTTCTCACAAGGGAAGGAATTGCAGTTTTTCAAGAGTCAGTGTAACTTTCCTTGTGGTGCACTTTCAGGTTACACTTGCTTTATCAAAAGTCTGATTAAGTATCTCTGTTTTCTTTCCGCTTTTATGTTTAATTTCCATATCCTTTCATGCTTTTAATAGCACTTGAATTTCTCTTGATACGTATGTTTAAATTAATATCAAAACAATAGCCCCATTTTTTCCCTTATTGCCATGATACCAGATACTTGGAACAAAAGTAGGTAATTTGTATCCCGACCATATTTCCAACATACATAATGAGGCAGCGAAGCCATTTAGATTTAATGAAACTTGGGAGAGATCTTTCAGCCTTTGTCTTGGAGACAACGCACATGTATTCTTGACTTGACAAGCTTCAACTGCAGGGCATGTTTAACAGCTGCTAATAAACATATGGCATAGTGCCACTGTTAAGTGCGAAAAGGAAACTGTAGGTGTTAAGACAGTAAAGCAGTGGAAATTTCTATAGGTCTGTTGGATATTACCCTCGTGAAGAAATGAGTGATGATTTCAGTTTATTTTTGGGATACGTTTAATTTGGAATGCCAAAATACAGCACAAGTGGTTGCAGCTGCTGTAATTCAAGGGTATTGAGCTGTCAGTCGGTGCTTCTTTCGAAGACCAAAATCTTTACTTTTTTTTTTCCTGTTCTAGTTTTTAAAATAATATGTCTTCATATTAAAGCTTAAGGAAAGATATAATAATCTTGAAAGTACCTTTGTTTTTTAAATAAATGGACTATTTTTAAGAAAAAAAAATCTTAAATAGACACTTACTAGAAAATCACTGCAAAAGACTTTAATTCTGTGGTGAATTTAGTTCCATTAGATGCAGATTTATGGGCTGCTGGGGGTTCCTCCCCTCGAAACAGCTTCTTAAAACATTTTCTCTCTGGACATAATTTGAAGCTGAGCTTTGGCAATACTGCCAGAAAAGCTTTCTCCAGCCTAACAGGCATGTTGGTTTAAAGCAGAAGCTCTCCAAAAGGAGGAAGGCCTTTGATGTGTTATTTTTTTCCATGTGAACTGTAATTGTTTGCATTATGTGAGCGGTGATGAATAGAAGTCATGCTTCAGATGTACGAGTTACATTATAGTGTTCTAAGTTAACTTCTTGAATTGCTTGTAGCAGAGCAAAAAAGTTGAGGAGGAAGTCAGACCTTCAGAGTAAGGACTATCATTTAACTTATTTTTATGTAGTGTTTTTATCAGACCTTGAACTACTCGATTGGATGTTAGGCACTTAATGGAACAGTTTTAAATTGCTGAGTTTTCTGTAAGCGATGCTACGGCATGTAAAACGGCAGCAGAGCATCATGTGTGCATCTGACAGGAGCATAATTTGAGATAGTTTTCCTCTGTAGCTGCATGTGCTTAAGAAGTTCCTGATAGCTCACTTTTGCTAGAGGATCCATTTTTCAGGATTAGAATTAATTTGAGGGCATAGGGAACTGCTGTAGAGAAAGGTGTGGTAGCAGGGAAAGGATTACAGAAATAACTACTTTTCATGTACATACAGCTGAGATGGAATCTATGGTTAGACTGGGTTTGGTTCTTTTTTAGTTTCTTTTTTTTTTTCCTTTTTCCTTTTCCTACCCCCCCCCCCCATTCTTGCTCCCAGGAGACAGAGAATGCTGATAGCACAGGAGGAGAATGAAAAGTGAGTTTCTAGTAGCAGTTTTTGATCATCTGTTCCGGGTCCTGTTAGCTTTTAGGCAAGTTTAATTAGTGAATTATACATATGGATAGTCATTTATCTTTGGGTATATTCAGATGAGTCTAACTAATTGAAACTGAGCACAATGTTAGTTTCCTTGAGCAGTCTCTGTTCTGTTAGACTGCTTCTTAATCTCACCTACAGAGACAAGCTTTTCAGATTTACAAGGCTGTAGATTCCACAAACAAAACTGAATTTCTACTCTAGAATTTATATCAATTTTTTTAAAGGATAAGGTGGTTTGGTGTTGAGGTAACTTAGGTGATGGGAATATTTGTTTTGTACTCTGCAAATAAAACTGACGTCTAAGCAAGTATCATTAGTTTGTGGTTCTCATCATAAAAACAGTACCCTTACGATGATGTGCCACGAGCACAACGTAAGTAACAGAAGCTTCCAATTGAGCTGTATAGAATACATCCCATTGATCTGTACTGTATTTTTCTCTACAAAGGGGATGTGTTTAAAACTCCAAGGGATATTACTTTTTTTTCATTTTTCTCATAGTAAATGTTAATTGTGCTGTCACACTTGGTGTACATAGGCTTGATAACTGTTCAGGTGTCGGGGCTCTCATTTCATTTGAGGTGTGGCAATAGGGTTAGCTGCTTCCATAACAGCAGTTAAACAGTTGTTTCCAATATTACAGTTAGTTTAAAAATCTTTATGCACCTATATCTGTAATACTGATCTCCTTCCCCCAACACAGCCCCCCCTTGCAGCTTGGATATTAGTTGAATAGTGTCTCTTACTTTTTGCTCAGCTTTCTGGTGCTCTCATAATGAAGACTTCAGTCTTGCGTTTTTGTAGCACATGTGATTGATCTGCAGCACCTTTTTACCATGCTGGCTTGTAATTTTCTTAGGAAAACAAAAAACTACATTGTAAATCTCAATTTCCTTTTTTTTATCAGCTTGATTGGATACATACACATGCTCAGTTAAAATGTACTCTATCTAGATTCTTTAATCAGACGTTTGTAGAAAGATAAGATTTGCTGCAGATTATTTTTAAATGGTGTTTAATATGTTCTCAGAGAATGAAATTGTCAGCTATCATAGCATCTGCCTAGCATTTACTGTGTGAGATGCAAGTCACTGATGATTGACTTTGACTAGAGTGAGAACAATTTTGGTACGATAACTTTCGTCTTCATCTGATCCAAAGTCATCATAATTGGTGTCTTGAAACTACCCAGTGCTCCACTGCTGGAGTGACAGGAAGCTAGTCCAGATGTGAAATCTGCTGAGAACTTAAAGAATGAGAGACTTAGCTGTCTCACGTTTGGGACATGTTTTCTGTTTCAGAGCACTGATCTGAGGGAGTACTTGCGTATTTCAGAGAGTACGCAGAAAAAATTAAGCCAAGGTTGAACAAAGATCTGTTGTTTGTTTTCACATAAAAGCCTAATTGCTTTTATTTCTACTGCTGCTTTTCACTGAAGTGTGTTTCTGAGAAGGGCGGAGATTTAGAAGCAACTTGAATGTGACAGCAAACTGAAATTTCTCTGCAAGTGATGCTGAAATGGTACAGTTCTGTTTTGGTTATGCTGAACATTATCTGCTGCTTACAGATGTAAATACCATTTTAGAGGATGTAGTTACAGCCTCAGTTGTCATCCCAGTGATCCACACTGGGATTATAACTTGAGGTGAGTACTGATTTAATGCACCAGTTCCTGTGTGGTGGAAAGTAACTTTTTTATACACATATAGTTGGTTTCTGCCATAGTCCCAAATCAAGGGTAGTACTTTCCTGCAACATATATTTTAGCCCCAGTATAGGTTATGGGCTCATGACAACATTAACATTACTTTGTTAATGCTGATTTTGACCTGTAATGTTGAGGTAGCCAAGCTTTAACAATACCTCTAGCCCCCAAATCTGTGAGTTGTTTTAGAAAATGAGGAGAAAATAACAACATAACTTGCAAAATCTAGTCTGTCCTCCTAAACCATATTGGAGCCAGCCAGTTTTGAATTGTCCTCATTTGCTAGGGAAGAACAGAGTCTTAGAGATCCAGTGTAAAACAGACTGTCATCGTCATGGCTCTTGAGGTCAGCACATGTCAATCAATTTAAGTATGGTCTCACATGTGCCAGTCTGTGGTGTTTTCTGCTTTCTCCTATCTGCTGCTTTGTAGCAGCTCTGAATCATCACTGTCTAAACATCTTTCTAAATGCTCTAAAATCCAGTTCAGATCTCTTGTGACTTACTAGCCTCTTACTGTCTGTCTTAATCTTTAATAACAATATCTTGGCAAATAATTTCTTGGTGTTGGAATGTCTGATACTACTTTTAGCAAAATTTTAAAGCCACGTTTGAGATCATGTCTTTAAAAAGTTTGTAGAGACAAATAAGTACATATTATCGGTATAGTAAGTATGTACCAGTCAAAGGTGTTGCTACTGGGAAGTTTCATCGGAGCTTGATTCAAGAAAGTTTTAGTTAAATAATGTAACGGAAGCTTAAGTTTTTTGTTTGGGGCGCCTGCAATTTTCTGTCCATTTGTCATGTAATATAGCTATTTAATCCTAAACCTGCCACAATTAGAAAATAAAGAATAAATGCCTAATTTGTAAACCATGTAAGAAATATATTTACTACTATAACTACTTCAGTAATATGTTGTCTTTAAAACATACAAGACAGTTAGGTTGGGAGGTACAGACCTAATCCTTTATATATTCATCTCTCAGCGTGTGAAAACGTTGAATCAGTTATCAGGGTTCTACTTACCTGTTAAAGTGGAGATTTCTAGGGAAGAAGGTGGGATTGGATATGTGAGACCCATCTAGTTAAATCTTGGGAAAGAGAGACTCCTGAATCTTTAGCGTGTGTGGGTTAAGAAAAATAAGTACTTAACACTCAACTAAATCTTTCCTTATTTTTGGCTGAAATTTCCCTTCCTTTGCCCTAAGGCAATTCTGCTAGTTCTGGTTTTGTTTCAAATTTTGGGGGCGGAGGGTGCAGAATGAGATCGTGATTCTTAATTTTCAGAAATATTTTTTAATTATATAATCCTGCCTGCCTCTATGACCAAGAACATAAATAAAAAAAATTTGAATAACACTATCTTCTTAAGTTTATTTTCATATCCTTATTATAGTGTTGGAGGACTAAGGAGAGCATTCATTAAGAGCTAATTATGGTTGTGGTTTTTTTTTTTAATTGCAGGAGTCAGAGTTACCGTCAGAACTGAATAATGAAGGATACTGTGATTTTAACAGCAGGCCAAATGAGAACTCTTACTGCTACCAGCTCCTGCAAGAGCTCAACGAGCAGAGGAAGAAAGGCATTCTTTGTGATGTTAACATTGTGGTGAGCGGGAGGGTCTTCAGAGCTCACAAGAACATCCTGGTTGCAGGCAGCCGCTTCTTTAAGACTCTGTATTGCTTTACAAACAAAGAAAGCCGTAACCAAACCACTGTTACCTATTTAGACGTTGTTGCTGTTCAAGGTTTTTCTGTCATCTTGGACTTCTTGTATTCTGGTAACCTCGTACTTACGAGCCAAAATGCCATTGAAGTGATGTCGGTGGCCAGCTACCTTCAGATGACGGAGGTTGTCCAGTCCTGCCGCAACTTCATTAAAGATGCCTTAAACATAAGCATAAAATCAGAAGCTCCAGAGACCGTTGTTGTGGATTACAACAGAAGATCTGTTAGTAGGGATGGTTTGTCTCCAAGGGATCAGAAAGTTGCCAGCTTCTGGGCAACGCGAAATCTTACCAACTTGGCAAGTAGCATAAAAACTGAGAATGATGGTTACTCTATCGATGAGGGCCAAATGGAAAGCTACCAAATGAATGACTGCAGTTGGGTCCAGGACAGCTCACCTGAAATGGCTGAAAATGAATCTCAAGGTGAGGGAAAAGTTTTCGTGTGGAATGACATGGGCGCACAGGGACAATCAGTTCAAGAACCTGGAAAAGCAAGAAGGAAAAACCAAACTGCAAAGAGATTTATTTATAACATACCACCTAATACTGAAGAGAACTCAGAAGATTGCTCAGTGTTGCAACCGTCAGTCCCATATCCAGAAGAAGATTTGTCATTTATTAAAGAAGAAGCAGGTAAATATTGCTTAATGTCAATCATGTCATTTGAAAAATAAATCATTGAATTATGTATGTGACAATGTAACTTCTATACAGATATGCTGGATAGGATCTTTTAGTAAAGTCAGCACACCAGTCAGATTACTAAATCAGTAATCTGGTTCTCCACTTCGGGACACAGCAGTGTATCTTTGGCTAGAGGAAGGAATGACAGTGCTCTGACAGGCAATAGGTAACATGCTGTTTGCATTTGATGGTTACGTTGGTGATCCTTACCAGCTGGTAAAAAAAAAAAAAAAAATGACATTTACATTTAATCTGTAGCCACTATATTAGGCACAAAATCAAGGATTGATAACTGGTGGCCAATAATGTTAGCGGGTTGCATAGAGAGAAAGGGCCTTTATCATTTCCTTCCCTACACTAGCAAAAGATTTTTCTGGTAGTCTCCTTCACCTGAGTGTCACCCAGAAACAGAAGTCAACTTTCTGCTGACATTCATTGTAAGGGTGTCTGGGAAGCTACAAAATGGAGTAATCCTGGCTAGTATAATAGGAACTCTTAAAGCAGATTTGTGAAACACATAGGAAAAAGATGCCACCATAACACATAGTAGAGGGAATATCTTTTTGTTGAACTATTCTTTAAACAAATCCTGAGAGTGACTGAATTCATAGGATTGTTTTCCTTAAGGATCTATGGTTAATATAAATGATAGAATAAGATTAAATATCTGTTTGCTAAACAAATACGGTCACACAAAGCATTATAAGCAGACTGTTCACAGTGTAATTGGGATTTGGGGCAATGTAATTAAGTTCAGGTTTTTATTTTTTAAGTTATTATCATTATACTGTATGAATAGTTGAAGTACTGCCACTTACCTGTATCACTTTTACATGAATTACCAGTTTTGAAAATTTACCCTGGCTTAAAAGTAAAATTAAAGGTGGATTTGAGACATAGCTGAAACAAAGTTATTTAGATGTGTCTGTTTCTAAAGCATTTTAAAATGTATGCCCCTTCAAATATCAAGGGACCGTGGATATCCTCTGCTTCCTGGGTTCAAGGGGTAGAATTAAGAGGGAAATAAAATAATAATTAAAAAAAAAAAAAGAAATCAGCACTCACACCCATGGGTGTAGAATATTTCTGGATATTTTTGTATTCCAGTGACAAAACAGAGATTTGAAAGCAGCCTGATTTCTGGGAGGGTCTAGGAACCTATATTTATTTTGGTGGAAGGAAGGATGGCCGTAGTTTCTTCCTGTACCCCCAAACCTGTTTGAAAACAAGGCTGAAAGGAATCCTTTCAGTAGTGGCAGGGACAGGCCATTTCTCCTGGGGCCCTGAAAGGCCTCCACCCTCAGTGCTGTGGATGCTGGTCCATGTGGCTGGCAGCCACCGAGGTGCGCAGAGGACACAGGTGGAGAGCAGCCTGGCAGAGGGCATGTGGTGACACTGCGTGGGGCTGAACCCTGCCAGTGTGCGTGCATGAGCACCACAATGACACGTGACAGTATAGGGTGATGCAGGCTGGAGCTATGGAATGTGTACATCTGGCCTGTGAGCAGAGGCAGCCAGTACGAGATGCATCCATGTAGTTAGCGAGTGTTGCGGCACAACAGGAGCCGCTCTGGGGAGGCAGCTGTGCTGAAGAGCTAACATTCTGTCAATGCTTCAGGGGGTTTGCTTATCTCTAGTCTTTATCTCTGAACTCAGTGGGTAGATCTACTTCAGATTTGCAGTTCAGCTTGGGAGCGTGCACTTGTAAAGTGAATTTCCGGGTCTTCTCTTACTGTCTAAGCTTTCTTAGACTGCACGGGGTTTCTTCTGGCTGAAATGAAAATAGAAGCTGTGTTTCAGAAACATACCTACTGTGCCAGCTGCTAACAGGCCTTGGGTCCACAGCACTAGGTTAGGTCTAGCAAAGCACCTTTGGATGTGTTTAGTGGGGATGTTGAGTCCTCGGCCACCCACACAACAAATCTGCCTGTGCTGGGCTACACTACTTGCTAATACATACTCAGTTGCAGCGGCATGAAAAAGAGCAGCAGAGAGTCTGGAGGAGGAACTGAGGACATGTATATATATTAATTGCACAAACGTAAATTTCTGTCAGAATTAAGCATGCGATTTCTATTTCTGATTTATATGGGGTAGATATTTAACCTCTTTTACTGTAGGAAACACCACAGAGAATAAATAGTCTACTCAATGATCACCCCAGCAACAGAAATAAATACCTGTTTGCATTCTGCGGAATCTGAATATGTGCTGGAGTTTTATTAAAGAAATAATGGAGGACATGGGCAGTGCAGTAATGATTAAACAAGTTTAGTCCTTGTTCAGTTTTTTTGGACAGAAGCACCGAGGTTTCCAGTAACTCATTGTGCTAAAGAATTAAATTACAGAATACATCCATGCAACATCTTGATGAAAAGAGCTGTATTAGAGGCTAGGGGCGCACGGAATTTGTGCTGTGGTGTCTGTCCAAAACTGTCGAAAGTTCTGTGTTTGCAGGGGGGAGTGTTTTATTGAACTATAAAATAGTGTCAACTAATTATCATCTTGGTACTTTCAGAGCACAACATAAGTGGTCCCAAGCAAAGAATTACATTTTCTGTCAGTGTTAGAACTATTTTGGAAGCCATATTTTTGCATTAAGACCTTTACTTTTATGAAGTTCTTAGGTGCATGCACATGGTTTGAAACAAGAAGAGATATTTTGGAAATAGGGCTTGGTATAGCTTACTTTCACTCATAGTCTGCGCTTCAGCATTCGGTGTTCTTTCTTCTCTGCTGCTGGCTAGCTTTTTCTTTGCTCTGCAGATAGATTCCACTCTTAAACACTCTTTCAATTATTCCCTCTACACCCAAGAAAAGGTGCAAGAGGGAGGAGGAAGTGGGAGGAGTAGAGAATTGGAAGAATGACAAGAATGAGTTGTAGAGTAACCCGCGGGTTATACGGTAACTCTTTAGTTGTGGATTAAATTTCTTGTGGAGATGAAGATCTACCAAAAATAATAGGCACCGGGAGTTAAAAATGCATGAGAAAATGTCTTCTGGAATTGATACAACACAATGCTGTGAGAAGAAAAAGAAAGAATAGTAAAATCTTACGATGAAAGCTAAGGAGTGCACTGTCTCTTTAGTTGCTAAAGGGGAAAGAATGAGCTTCTGCTATTACTCTTTGTCATGTGTTGATGAGGATAACCAACACCAGCTGTAGTTATGAGATGTCCAGTTACATGCAAAGTGTGTTGCTGTGTCCTTGATCGTATTTATGGATTATCTGGTGTTCTTCTGAGGGGAATGAAATACCATAGATACGGTGGAAGGGATGCCTATTTAAGAACACTTCTCTCGCTACAAAAATTTACCCCAAAAGCCACTGTCTTGAGTTCTATAGTAAATGGACTTTCCAGCTGGGTACTGCTCGGTAAGTATTAGTTCAGAAAGCTTTTATTGTTGATTATGTATCTGCTAACCCTCTTGTCCCAGTAAAGCAAACGTGTTAAACTGTTCCTTGCTGAATGTGAGTTTTCCTACAGGTATCCATAGGGATATGCCAGATTCTCTTGCCTCTCACCCTGCTTTTCCAGTGAGTTTATGTTTAACACCTTCCCTGTTTACAAAAAAAAAAAAAAGTAGCACTTTGAGCTTCAAAAAAACTCCATGAAGTTGAGATGGATTTTAAATTGCATGTACCCTTTACCTACTTCATTTACCTACTTTTATTGAAGCTTTCAAGCCTTCTCGAGTTTTAGCTATATTAATTAAAATAGCTGTGTTTCTTCACACTGTTACTGCCGATCTTGCTATTTTCCCTTCTAGTCGATAATCTGCTAAAAAACGTCTTTACTGTTTACAACTGGGGTGCATCCTACAATTAACCATTTACCATGGTGAAAGTACCAGTGTAGTCAGTCAGCATCTCTGAGACAGTTTCCAGTTCATAAAAGCTCAGTGATTCCAATTCATCATATTCTTAGTGTCTGTTCATATTTTTTCATAAAGTTTTGTCGCTTCTTGAAATTGTTTTTCATTTGGGCCTGTTTTTTTGAGTAAAGTGTCCTGTCTTCAGGTTTGAGAACACAGCTGTGAAGTATTGCTTATGCTTTACAGAGCTGACCGTGTTGATTCTTAAGGAGACTTGTATGTAATAGCTCAATAGCTTTATGAAGTTACCACCGGATTATTTGTTACCATGATTTTCAGGCTAGATAATGCTGCGTCATATATTGTGTTGGGGGTGTGGGTGAGGGAAAGGATAACAAGGGCAGGATGAAAACAGCCCTTTTGTGGAATAGGAGGGTTCCTGAATGGTTTTGTAGGGTGTTCTTAAGGAATTTAATTCAGCTCGCTGTAGAAGCAACTACTTTTCAGAAGGATACAAGCGGCAGCTAAAGCTGCTTATAAAAAAATGTAGTGCTGGTCACAGTTTTCCTTGTGACATGAGGGAGCAGCATATCACAACTTGATCAGTACTTTACAATAAAGAAAGGTAACTTTGTATTTGAAGAAATTAAAATTGATGGACTTAACTGGACATGTATATATTTCTCATAGGGATAAACCCCACTTGACTGTCTGAATTACAAATTCAAAAAAAAAAAGTAGTATAAGAAAATTAAGCTTTTTTTCCTACTTTTCCATGGTACTATGACTCTCAGTCATACCTCCCTCAGATCTCCAGCTGATGCCCTGACTGATAAGTTTAAATGGCTTAATGAACTTTGAACCTCTTTATTTGCCCCATTCCCTTTGTAATTTGGTATTGAAGGTCCCACAGGTTTTTAGAAGTCATTTAAAGAGAATATAGCATCTGAGGGTCAACCTCCTCCCCGTTCATTAAGTTTGTGTCTCCCAGGGATGATCCCCAAGACAAGTAGATCCTCACATTGTCATGGTGTGGTCAACCACTGACCTTGCGACTTTAAGCAGTGTTCTGTCTATTAGTGGTGTTGTGCGTTGGGTTTGGTGGTTTTTTGGTTGTGGTTTTTTTTTTTTAATTTTTATGGTGATGATGTTGTCTTTGGTAGTTTTTTGGTTTTTTACAAAAAAAAAAAAGCAAGTGGTTGGGTTGGGGAAGATGTAGCTCAGTAAGTCAAATGTAATTAATTTTATCGCATGCTGAGTAGTGAATGGGTTTTTACTCCAGATGTTTCAGATCCTTTTGGGATTGTAGGTGACTTTCAGACTAGTGTGGAGGTTTTTAAACTATCATGAAGATTAGAATACAACTTCCTTTAAAAAGCTTTTTTCCCAGATAGTAATACCCTCAAAAGTAAAGTTTTGGGTTTATCCACAGCTTCCTTATCTCCTACATGCTTGTCTTCATATGCCTGTCCATTCCCATATGATATTTATGAACCAAAAGACTGCTAAAGGACTTTTAAAAATATCCTTTATGCCTTCACTGAAACAGTGCAAGAAAAACAGTGTTAGGTTTCTTATTTAACTTGTAGGTTTTCTATGTTGGTAGGCCTGTTCAATTCAGTTGTACCGCCGTAACTCCCTGTGAGATCACTTTTATGCTAGAGTGACTTTGTCACATAAGAGTTCATGGAAGTATAAATTGATCAATTGCTGTTCAGTTACTGTGGGCTTACAAGTCTTAGCCTGTTGTGTGGTTTGGGGATTTTTTGTTTGTTTTGTTTTTATTTTAAATTTGAGGGAAGGAATAGGTAACTTTCAGTGTTGGTAGCTGAGAATAGGTTTTAAGTGGCATGTAGTTTAACTAAAAGTTCCTTCAGCTTCTCTTTTTCAGGTTCTTTGTCCTTGCTGAGCTGTTTTGCTTACTGCCCAACCGTTTATTGTCTGTGTACACTCTGGAATTCTTGTGTACAGAACTTGGAGTTGTTTTTTGGGATGGAGGAGAGAGGCAGGCAGCATTTCTTACTTGTGGCAGTTTCTGGCAGGTATCAGTAAATACATTCAACAAGAAATGTGTTCATAGTGTAGAAAGTTTATACTAAATATGGAATACTATAGCATAGCAAGCTTATACTGTGCATTTACCCTAAAGCTCATTGTAGTAGAATCATAGAATCGCCTAGGTGGGAAGGCACCTTTCAGATCATTGAGTCCAACCATCAACCTAACTCTGACAAAAGCCATCACTAAACCGTGTCTCTAAGCACTATGTCTACCATCTCTTAAATACCTCCAGGGATGATGATTCCACCACTTCCCTGGGCAGCCTGTTCCAATGCTTAATAACCCTTTCAGTGTAAAATTTTTTCTGAATATCCAGTCTAAACCTCTCCTGTTGCTACTTGAAGCCATTTCCTCTTGTCCTATTGCATGTTACTTGGGAGAAGACACCAACCCCCACCTCTCTACAGCCTCCTTTCAGGTAGTTCTAGAGAGCGATAAGGTCTCCTCTCAGCTTCCTTTTGTTTAGGCTAAACAATCCCAGCTCCTCTAGTACTTGCAGTAGACATAGGAGTACAGCTTTAGGAGACAATTTCACTTTAACCAGTACCCTTCATTGGTGCAGCTTTGTTATAAGCTTCATCCTGTCATACTGGGAACAACGGAGAGCAAGATCAGAATTGCCATTTTTACTATAAAGATGCAACCACAATTGCAGAACTTCAGTCACTTCTGGTATTCACAGGGTGTTGAGGGGACGTTTTTGAAAACATGATCTTTAAAGCTGGAAAAAAAACCCCTTTGTTAAGCAGCAGTTGTGTCTCATGGTCAGGTCGTGTATGAATAGTATGAGCTGTGTAAAAGTTCCAGTCTTACACATTTGCTTGCTTGTGACTTGAGTTGATCTCCTTTCTTTAGGGTGTAATATTGCATGTTACTTTGTAAGGAGAGCATGACACCAGCCTGGCAAGCTTAGTTTGTCAGGTACTCACAGATCTTATTATGTAGAGTTCCCAAGGAAGTATCTAGCGTTTTGGTTTTGAAGGTTTTTTTGGGGGTTTGTTGGGGTTTTTTTTGTTGGAAGGGTTGGGGGTTTTCTCTTTTGTTTTGGTATTTTTACAGATTTGTGCCTCTGTCTTGTACCTTGCTTCTCTTTAAAGCCCAGTGTAAAGACAAAATCCCTCGGTGTTCCTGGACAAAGTTAAGCTTTGGCAAAGTGAGTCTGGAGTGAATGATACTGAGATGCCAGTTCAGCACAAGGTTTTTTGGTCAATTATGCTACTGCTTCAAAGACTGCCTGCAATTAGAGAAGCTAACATGAAGTGAAGGTCTCTTAGCATTTTCTTTCAACTGTTTCAGCATAAAAAGTTGCTTGGACCAAAGCAGTCTCTCCACAGCAATGGTATCTGTGCTTATGTCTTTACCTAAGAATAAATGCAAATGAAGACCCATATCAGTCTTGGTGTGTTTGTCTCAACTACAACCACATCAGTGGTCTTTGATCATGATGCACAGTGATACTTCCGTTTCCTGTCCCTCAAGCTGACATTTAATTCTTCCTTTAAGAAAATATGTTTATCAGCAACAATGTGTAGCTGATAAAATGGTAGCAATAGCAGTTCGCTAATGCTGATGCAGAAAGAAACTAATGGCTTTACTGCATAGAGAACCCTTGTATTAGGGCTAAGATGGGAATAAACTTAATTTTCCTTTTTTTTTTTTTCCTTTCCCTTGGATGCCTTTTTTACCCCTTCATTAGGGAGAAACTGTCAGCTTTGAGGACAAGTCAAACTTCATTGTATTTGTTCTACAGTCACTTTTTCAAAGAGTTAGCAAGAAAATAGGAGCAGAACATAATGCCGAGACATTTAATTCAGTTACCAGAGTACCTAGAATTGTTGTTGTCAGTCTCTAGGAGTTTCATGCAGCCTTTTGCGTGTATATCTCCTTGAAAATCCTACTTATAGTAACACTTTGAATATAAGACTTGATGAAAAGGGGATGTGAAATGTTTATATTAGAAAGTCTTTGAGTTATTTCTTGAATGCTTTACTTGAGAAAGCTCTTGAAGTACATCCTTAAATTGACTTGTTTGCAGTGTTCATGATCTGGCACTTGAGCTTCCAGCATAGTCCAGAAGTTTATGGATGAAGGTATTTTCTTGGCAGTGAAGTCAAGCGGGGCTGTTTTCCTGAAAATGGCTTACCTAGTCTCATATGGTTTAACATCTTCATCAGTGATTAGGATAGTAAAGGCAGAAGATGCTCTCAGCAGGTTTGCAGGTGACATCAAACTGGTGGGAATAGTTGATAATGCTAGAGGGCAAGGCTGGGCAGTTGCTCAGATGGACCTCAACAATCTATAGGAATTGGCCAACAGGAACTCCCAAGATGCTGTGCAAAGACAAATGTCAAGTCCTGCATCTGGAAGTAACAACCCTGTGCAACAGTACAAGCGGAGCACTGAGTGGCTGGGTAGTAACTGCAGAAAAGAACCAGGGGGTCCTTGTGGACAGCAAGCCGAACATAAGTCGGTATTGCATCCTAGGAGCAATGAAGAATAGCTTCATAGTGGTGGTATTAGCAAGAACATAGCCATCAGGCTGAGGGAAGTGATAATAATACCCCTGTACTTGGTACTGGCAAGATCACATTTGAAATCCTATGCCCAGGTTAGGGCAGCCCACTACAAGAAGGATGCTGGCAAGCTGGAGGGACTCCAGTAGAGGGGGCAGTAAGGTGGTTAGGAGGATGGAGAACACGTTGTTCAAGGAGAGGCTAAGAAACTGAATTTATTTAGTATGGAGAAGGCTGAGGGATTTACCTGCTGTCTTCTACCACCTTAAGGGGATTATAGAGAAAACCAACCCAGATGCTTTTCAGAGGTGTGCAGTGAAAGGGCAAGAGTCAGTTGTCACAAGTTGCAGCTAAGGAAATTCCAGTTGTATATGAAGAAAACTGTTGACCATGAGAGCGGTTGGGCTGGAACAGATTGCTTAAAGGGTTTATGGAATTTCCCATCTTTATAGATATTTAAAACTTGTCAAGGTCCAAAGCAACATACGGTCCAGCTTTGAAGTTAGCCCTGCTGTGAGTAGGAGGTTGAACTAGGTGACCTCAGGGGTCCCTTCAGACCTAAGTTTTTGTGATAGTCCCTGAGAACAGTAAGTCCCACACAAATAAATGATCCGGATGAGGAAAGCTCGTACTATCTTGTGTTTGACTGATGTATCTTTTGTGGGGAGATAAGCAAAATAGCTTTCTAATGCGAATGGCACCCCTTTCTCAGGGAGGAGTTTTTCAGGGAATATATGATAAGCAAGTTGAAAAAGCAAGTGGCTGATATATTTGGCATCAATTGATGGCCCTCTGGCAGGGTTAGTTGGTGATAGATCTGCCTCCATAGTAAAGGCAATAAACCTTTTTTTTTTTTTTCCCCCCATGAATGAGAAATAGTAAAAATTAAAAGCAACTGGGAACAGTACATAGATCATGAGTAAAATTGCATTGGCAAGATGTCTAAAGTTTTTCTGAGCCTTCTGTTGCAAGAGGCAGTTGAGAAGTAAAATGCTTTGACCCCTTTTCAGAAGCAAGGTTAAAGATGTGAGTAATACTCTGGGAACAAATGGAGTACAATATATTTTCTTGCCCAGTATGTCAGTCTTGGCAGTGCTGTTTTTTCTGTCATGTTACCTAACATAAGCAACAAATCCAGCTCTCTACTAGCAATCCAGATTGTATCAATAGATTACCACTGCTCTCTTTACAATCCTTGAAAGCTATGGCCTAATCGCTTATCCTGTCTACTTTCTGTCTTTTTTAATTGGTCTGAATGAGCAGTCAATGTCAGAGAACGTGGTGAAAAAATAGTAGTATTCCTTTTTCTCTTCTTTTGGCACTGTTTTTAGTGGTAATGTGTATAGAGAAAACAGATGTTAAGTTCATTGCAGACAACTGTATCTAATGCAAAGTTTTGTATCTTCTCCCTCAGTGCACCATATGTCTGTATCCCTTTCTATAATGACCTGTTCGATGGCTTCTGTCGTTGGCCTTCTCATTAATCTCCTTGATCATCCCCTACTCAGTAATGTCTCCTTTTCTTAACAAATAATCAGTATATTTCTGGTTACAGAAAAAGAGCAAAACTTACCAAATGAGGATATTTCCGCTCAGATGTGTTCTCTCTTTCTGGTGATACTCCCCTACCTCTTGCCTTCAAAACTGAAAATCAGCGTGGCTGACTTCTGGTTACCCTTTTTCCTGAGAAGAAACATAGTAGAACATAAAATCCTTCCATAAAGTTTTTGTTAATTATGCAAAGCCTCCACAACCGCATCATTGTATTTCGGACTGTCTTCTCGTTTTGACATCTTGATAATGTTAGTGATGATAGTTAATCAGCTTATTTGTATTCTGTTCTATTTTTATTATTTTGGGTTCCTTTGTGTTTGGTTGGTTGTTTTTTTTAAGATCAGGTTACTGATAGAAACCTCTTTTCTGTGCAGGGTAGAAGAATGGGTAGATGTTGGAGTCTAACATTTGCATTATTAACTTACACCTCTCTTAGGAATCAACTAAACTGTAAAAAAGGTATCCTTAGATCAGAGGAAAGTTGTAGTCAGATGACCTGGTCTGGAGATATAGAACATTATTGCTTCTAGTTACCCTATTTTTTCTCTTTTTTTTTTTTTAAAGCTTTTTCTCACTGCTGTCTGTATTTTCCCCTTTGCACTCCGCCCCCAGCCTAACAGTACAACTGCACCTGTAGTTGCTTTCAGTCTCCTATCAAAATCATCTGGGTTTAAGGTGTCAGGAACAGGTTAGATGATGACTGTATCTGCAGTTTTGCAAGCAGGTTTCGGGGGCGGTAGCCTGGGTGGGAGGAAGAATGGGAGAAGATGTTACAAGCCACAGGGGTCTGTAACATCTTATACTTGGCTCAGCTACTGTCAGAAGCTTATCTGACTGTAAGCTATATGTCCACCTGGGGAAACTAGTGAAGGCTGGGTATTGCACTTCCAGTTCCCAGTCATATGTAATTCAAGTCTTTCCGGTATAGATGTTAAAAATGACTTTTTTGTTGTTTTGTTTTGAACACATTGTATGTGTGCTTAATCTAGAAAGCAGGTTTTCTAGGTCAACGAATTATTCTAAGAATAAGCATTAGGTTTAATTATGATCTACTTAGTCTTGTACTGTGCAGAGACTGAAGTGTCTGTAGCAACCTCTTATCTCTTGTGGTATCTGTGCTGGTGTTCCTTCATGTTATAGCAGGTCCTCTCTTTAAATTGGAAGTAGAAAGATTTAGTAGCTATTATCTGCACTAGACTGTAACACTCATGTCTATTTGGCTCTATGCCGAGTCTTAGAATTTCTAAGATCGAGACCTGTGCAGGGCTTTGAGGTGCTAACTTCCCTCAAACTTCAGTACCAGCTGTGAGCATAAATGTTCCTAATGAAATCCAGTTTGTGTTTTCTTAGATCCAGAAGAATTGCCAGAGTGACAGTGTTATAAATCTGCTCAGCTTCGTACAACTCTTACTTATGGTCTGTCTTTGATGTATGCTTATTTTGAAGGAAGCTATGCAATATTGCCTATACACAGCATATACGTCACATCTGTGAGCAGTAAAGGCTGGGTCTGTTGATCTTACAGATATTCATCGCATAAGGGGGGAAAAAAATGTGTTTAAAATATTTTGATCACTGATCTTCCACTGGTCGACTAGAGACAGGACAGTTCTATTAGAGGGAGACAACCCGTAAAGAAAATGTCTAATATTTTAAATGGATTATAAAAGTTGATTTTTTTTTTTCTCTATTAGATCCTGAAGCCTGCTTTAGTTTGGAGGCTTTTAGCATTGAGGTCAAGTCTTTTTTGCTCTTGCCCAGAACTGTACAACACTGCGTCCTTGCTAATCCTTTCTTGTGTGTTACAGAAGGAAGTTTTACTGCTCACCTCAAAGGAATGTGTAGTTGGCATGCCTATAGGGTATCTGTGTTCTATTCCTTGAGCAGTTGTGAGATGCCATTGCTGGAGTCTATAGTTCCAAATTAGTGTAAGGAGTTCTTGCCTCTTTTGGACATAACAACAGCTATTAGAGTCAGTAATTAAAAAAACCCTAAAAAATATTCTCCTCACTACTTTATTCCTTAAAGGAGAGGGAGATTTATTCCCTTCCCCTCTCCCTTCTTTCTTTCTTTCTATACCAAAATAGCTAGGTGGATGAGCGAAAATACTGGGATTTCTCTTCCTTTGTCCACCCAAGCTCTGCTTTTTAAAAACTCTGATGGAATACCTAGTTTGGCAGTCGCGATCCAGCTTTGCTTATCACTTGCCACTGTCTAACAGATAGGATAGAATTATAAGCTTCCTATTTGTTAATTGATTTCCTTTTGAACGGTTGTTTTATGTTGCAGATGAAACCGTTGCTGCCAACTGTAACACTGCCTGAGCAGTGCATGAAATTACTGTATATGTCTAACACTGGGAGGATTTGTCATCTTTACTTTTTTTCTAGTAAAACTGAAAGTTAGGAGTGTTTCAGCGTGCAGCTTACCACTAGCTGCATGAAATTCTAGTTTACGCTAAGAGAATTTCCCTTCCCGGAAAAATTCTTAGAACGAGCAGTATAGGGACAAAGGAAAAAGTCTTTGTACTGTTAAAATATACAGTCTCAGGCTCGAAAATAAAAATCTTGTCTATTTGCTATGAAGCCCTTCTCAAGACTCTTCTCCACACTGACATTGGGAATCCAGTGTGAGGACCTGAGCACCATCCAGACAAATAAAAGGAAATCTGCCAGTTTCCACTGTGGTTTGTTTACTTAACAACTGTGTGCCTGTGAGGAAAGTAATGGATTTATGAGTTCATGTTTTCCAGCAAACTCCTGTCTTGGGGATTGGGGTGGAAGATTGATTTGCACTCTTGCCAGAAGAGTCTTTGCCCCATAAATACGGTTTTGTCAAATGCCTAGTGCAGCTTTTTTGTGTACTATTTATAGTTCTCTTCTCTGTGCTGTGTACTAGTGATTCCATATTCACTCACGCAGTTCTTACTTGTTACAAAAGTACAGAATTAAGCAAACGAGGATCTTCTTTTTAAGGCACTGTTCACTTCTGAATGATTTTGTTCTTTTAAAGAGGGGAAAAAAAGCTACAAAGACAACGCAAACTGCATGAAGAGCTTGTCTAAAGACCAAATGTAAATATGCAAACTAGTCTTTTAAGCAGCTATATTCCAAGTAATTATGGTCTCTTGAATTGATGTGGTTATAGAGTAATGGAGATGATTATTCAAAAAAGAATTTAGACATAGCTGTAGGGTACTTTATATAAATAAAGGTATTTAAAACACTTTATATACCACTGAGATATTTTAAGGCAATAAAGAAAATCTTACCTCCAGTAGAAAATGTTTACTTTTGTACCAACTAGACTGTCTGTGGTATACCAGATGAAGTAACTGCACAAAGCAGTTGAAAAGAGAATTCAGTGGAAAACATTTTAGCCCTGTCATGATGATAATGAGGGAATAAATGTCCTTACCATAACAGTTCCCATAGTATGAAAAAGGCTTTAAATTTTTCTCAGGATGGGGAGAAGAAATGGTGCTGTGGGGTGTAGCTCAAAGATCTAACTTCGTTGAAATTGGGAATGCAATTTCTTTGTTTCAGTATTGAAGATTATGTGAAAAAAGATTGTAATTACTGTTTTAAGGTTTGAAACCTTTTTGTCGCAGTTTAAAAAGGATATATATTTTGCTAAACCACATGACTGTTTAGAACCTGGGAAGCTAAAGTAGGACTGTGTCTGTAATAGGTACTTCGAGTGACTTCAAGTATGGACTGCTGCCGGGTACTTCGAGTGACTTCAAGTATGGACTGCTGCCGGGTACTTCGAGTGACTTCAAGTATGGACTGCTGCCGGGTACTTCGAGTGACTTCAAGTACGGACTGCTGCCAGAATCATGGCCAAAAGAAGCTTGGGAAAATGGCAAGTATATTTGATGGAGAGGAGGTTGTTTTTTTTACCTGTGGTAGAGGTTCCTTATCTTCTGTGTCATAGAATCATAGAATCATAGGGTTGGAAGGGACCTCTGGAGATCATCTAGTCCAACCCCCCTGCCCAGAGCAGGGCCACCTAGAGCAGGTTACACAGGAACGCGTCCAGGCGGGTTTTGAATGTCTCCAGAGATGGAGACTCAACCACCTCTCTGGGCAGCCTGTTCCAGTGCTCTGCCACCCTCAAAGTAAAGAAGTTCCTCCTCATGTTGAGATGGAACTTCCTACGCTCAAGTTTGTGCCCGTTACCTCTTGTCCTGTTGCCGGGCACCATTGAAAAGAGCCTGGCCCCATCCTCCTGATACCCACCCTTTAAGTATTTGTACACATTAATTAGGTCACCCCTCAGCCGTCTCTTTTCCAGACTAAACAGACCCAATTCCCTCAGCCTTTCCTCATAAGAGAGGTGTTCCAGTCCCCTAATCATCTTGGTAGTCCTATGCTGCACCCTCTCCAGCAGTTCCCTGTCCTTCTTGAGCTGGGGAGCCCAGGGAACTGGGCTTGAGCTGGGGAGCCCAGTGTCACTGCTGATAGATTTAGTGTTTACATAATCATCTTCTCTATATCATTTGCCTTTCTGGTTAATGTAAATAGGAATACTTCCTTGGCGGGAGAAAAAAGAATTCAAATGTATGGAAAAGTAAAAACAGAACACAATTTATATCAGCTCTTGTGTTGTGCCTGAATATGAAGATACCTGAGGTCTTTAATGATCTAATGGGGCGGGGGGGGGAAGCTTAGTAAGCTAAATACAGATAAATGGGCTTTGAAATTGAACACTTGGATGATGAGGATACAAAGTTAAATATAATACTAAAAGTAGATCTGAGAGCATACTTCTCGCTATTAAAAATAAAAGCTTCATTGCAAAAAGGTTTTGAATTCAATGCAGCCATAACTAAAAGCACTCTTCAATCAAAACTGTGTTTTATAAACTACTGTTCCACAGCTTACATGCCTTTCTTAATAGTTCAAGCAAGCAATTACCTGTAATTATTTTTCTGTCTGAAAACACACCAAAAAAACCACCACATCTAAAATAATTACTGCTAGATCCTTAAAATACATAAAGTCTTCAGTAAAAAGAGGATCTAAAGGACTGGGTAATAGTAATGCTTACCTCGTCTCTGTAACTTTGAGCTATTACAGGGATGTGGTTTATGGTTTGCTTTAAATATTTTGGTTTTTACGGTGGAAGAAATTGGGTCATCAGAAGGTGAAATTCACTAGCAGGCAAGGGGTTAGAACCTCTGATCTCAGGAGGTCTGCCAGTTCTTAAACCACTGAATTCCCATATACCTTACAGCCCAGATGTCTGCCTGTCTGTCATACCCCTGTTGATGTGTATAAGACTGCAATTTAAAACCTTTTTTGAACTTATTTTTCTTCATGTAAGCCATTACATGACATGTTGCTATGCAGCTTGCATGAGTGCTCTGATATACTAAGGCAAACTTTTGAATATTAGCAAAATTTAACTTCCATGTTATGGTGGATTTTGAGGTTAGGAGGGGGCATCTTAGGTATCGGCATGCAGGCCCATGCACATAAAACACAATTATTTTTGCTTTCATCCTGCCAGCATAAGCGTTAGAAACTCTTAAAACATATAATCATGTAGCCTTAGCCGGTGCTTGTTGGATGCTTCTAGATCGTTTACGAACATGATTGTAACCATCTCACCTGTAGTAAGTTGAGCCAATACCCTATTCTCAAAATAACCCTTGTATTCCTGTGTGGCTTTCATCATAGCTGTCACAGCATCCTGTGCTTTTCTATTTCACACAGTAACAGGCAGCTGTAGTAGACCTGTTTTGCACATATCCTTTGACCAAGCTATGTTATCCTTGGTCCAAGGTGTGTAAATAGCTCACTCCCACCATAAGGAAGAAGTGGGATATTGCTACTTCCAGAAGCTTTTTCTGCTCTTTATTTTTTTTATACTGTTAAACCAAAATAGACTTTGGGTAGGGAATAGCTAAGATATGAACCAGTAACTTCCCTTTTTAGCTATTTCAGAATTATCCTCTTACTGTCTTACTCTTTTTGTCAATATTCATTCTTGCTTAGTTATTCTTTCTTTTTCTATGTATTTGTAGAGTCAGATCTTGGCAGGCAGTTCCTGCACATAATTCTAAGTAGAGTACTGGGAGAGAAGATTTTAACTGTCTAAATGCTGCAGAGCTAGAGGGTTTCTAATCCAGAGTGAAGTGTTTTCTGGTATAGGTGACCTCTAGAAAATTGAATGCTGCTAACTTGTAGCTAACTTATTAATGAAGTAATACTTCTTTTCAAAGAATTGATCTGTACTTTTGTGGTAAAAGTTCCTTGGTTACAAGTAGGTATTTTTCTAGCAAGATTATACATGCAGAACCTACCAGTATTTGTGGTTTCTGCAGGCAAGCATTGTCCTGATTTGGCTGATGAAAAGTCATGTGGGTGCTTTATTGTGTTGGCACCTGTTTATTTTTGTGCACCAGGCAGAACATATTGAAATATCTTTTTGTGTTTCATCATCTTTTCTCCTGATGGCTTATTTTCTTGTAGGCGATTCCTCTGCATTAATCATGAACAAGTTGAAGTGTCCACACTGTAATTATGTAGCCAAATACAGAAGAACACTAAAGAGACACTTGCTCATTCACACAGGCGTGAGATCTTTCAGTTGTGACATCTGTGGGAAGCTGTTTACTCGAAGAGAGCATGTAAAGAGACATTCCTTGGTAGGTAACCTCAAGAGTGTGTCTGTGTGTGTACGTACGCACATCTGAGTTGGTTTTTATGGTTTTTTCAGATGTTTTGGTAGTTGGGAGAAACACTGTTCTCTGATTTGCTGTAATGTAAGTTGTTTTATCCTAGTCTAAAATGGATGAAGATAAATATCTCTTTATTATAACTATATCTCTTGTATTCTTAATGGAAAATGCAGTCTCAATTAAGACAGTTGCTGGAATTCTTATAGAGATAATTTTGAGGTGATTTTGAAAGTGACGTAATAAAGAAATGTAGTATATGCAAGTATTCTGTAGATAATGAAAGGGAATTTTGGCTTAGTGTTACTGCAATAGAATAGCATGTGGTCTTCTCTATAATGCTGCATCACCATTTTCTGTGAAGACACCTTGTTAATCAGCAATTGCACAATATCTTGGGGTAGTTCTGAAGTACTTATTTCACAACTGGACAAAGCTATAGTATCTATGTTGAGATTTAGGAAAGAATGAAAAATATCTGAGATGCAGAAAGTAAACGTCCTTCTGACTTCCATTCTGCCAATACCATAATCAGCAGTTGAGCTTACCCTGTCCTGTGCATGTTGCATAACTCAGGATTTGACTTGAGTACTGTTTATCTCAGGATCCAGAGAAAGTATTATCTGTCTTGGGTATTTTGCAGGTACTTTGTATCTAGTCTGTAAGGAAATTAAGACCACACTACAATATTTACTGCATAAAATCCAAGATGTGTTTTAGGGGAGTAATAAAGGCAAGGTCATATTGGCGGTGAGAAGGTAGTAACATTTCTCCCAAGCTGTGATTTTAAAAAAAAAAAA
>VYZM01021681.1:242155-268431 GCA_013398915.1 Dromas ardeola
TTTTTTCCTCAAGGTATGAACTTATTCTCTTGGAACTGAATCTTCTTTTACTACTTAAATCATTTATGTATATCTGGTAAATTATGACCAAATTTGTTGTTAGACTGCATACAGTAAATTGAAATATACACTTCGTACACTACAGAATTGTTGTGCTTTTGTTCTGATTATATTTGAAAAAAGCAGGCTTTAATAGAAATTGGTGTTATTTATAAATATTCGGTTATTCACTGGCCTTAATATTCTGTTGCATTGTGACAATCATCGTTTCCTTGGTAATACTTAACTGCTTGTTTTTAGAAGCTGCACGTAATTGCCCTTGGTAGGATCGGAGGGAGAGGGATGACTATTGAAATGTGATACTGGCTCTTTAGCAAATGGGATGAAATAGTTTAACGGAGATCCACTCTTCTTGCGTTGGAGAACCAAAGGAATTTGTTTAGATGCCATCTGCAGTCTGGATTTTCTAAGCTGTTTATTCAGAAGTTATTTTAAATATATTACTTTGATTGGGGAGCTCTAAATTAATGAAAGCGTATTTCCTAAGAATAACTTTAAAAGAAACGGCTCAAATTTCTTTATTATAAAAAGTAAGAAGAGATTTCTGTTTGCACTAGAAATTGTCTTCCCCTTAAGAAATGCTGGAGATACGCTGTAGTAACATGGCAGTGAATTTTAGTTTGTCTGTTTTGGGGTTTTTTGGTTTCTTTTTTTTTTTTCCTTTTTAAGAGAAGAAAGACTAATGCCCTTAAACTGTCTTCCCCATCAAATTAAAAGATACCCAGTCTTTCCTTTTGTCATCTGATTAAATACTTCTCAAACCAAATGTCTCAGATTTGCTTATGTGGGCCAATGCCACACATGAGTAGTTTTATGAAAAGAATCATGTATGTTATAAAAACAGACAAACACAGAGTTGTGATGTTGAGATTGCCCCTTTCTGTGGGTTTTTTGTTTGCTCTTCAAGCAGTGGTGGTTATCTTCTAGAAATAAACATACAGAGCACTTCCTGGTAGGGAACTGTGGTGCAGGACAATATCAAATCAGTAAGTAAATTCCCTTTGATTAGAAGTCCCTGTCAAAGTATGTGTGATGTAAGGAAGACAGACAACGTAAAAAGTGTTTGTCTGATGCCAGTGTTAGTACAATGCAGTAGCAAGCACTTTTCAATTGTAACATCAGATGCATCTTGCAGGAAAAATGGCATTTTTTCCAATTGTGTAGGAAATCTTAATAGTTCAGTTTGCAAACAGATCTTCTAGTAAATTAATTTTCTGAACTGAAACCATTTTTGAAAGCCAGAAATGATACTTGGTTGTCAACACAATGATACACCTCAAGAAGAGTAATTCCAACCCAAAGAGTTGAAATTACCAGTCCCCATAGTATACACTGTTACTTTTTGAGACACATATACTTCTGCAAATGCAGAGTTTTCAGGTATTGCTACATGCCCCTCTTCCTTCTAAAAAGAGTAAGCGTTACCAGGTGAAGAAAAGTTTGGAGCCAGGACACCGGCATGTGGTAGGCGTCTAGTTGTGGGTCACAGCAGTAATGCTGTTAGCAGGAGATGCTTTCTTTGCCTAGCTTTAGGTTGGTGAGGCTTTTAATAGTGTTTTCTTTAATGAGGCCAATCTCTGTGGTTTGCTTGGTTTAAGTTTTGTTTCACTTGACTTTTCCTGTTCTTGCCACTCGGTAACACAAGTCTCCCCCCTATTCTAAAATACTTCTGTTATCTGCTGACCCCACACAGATGCAGAATTCACTTTGCAAGAAGTGTACCTTATTGGTTGCTCCTTTGTACTTTGTTGTATTTAAATGGCTTTGGAAACTACTAAGAGAAATGAAAGCAAGATAATAGACACTACCACTAGCCCGAAAAACTTGTTGTGCTAAAAGAAAGTTAAAAAGGAGAAAAATGTTGAATGCAATGTGATAAGAAAAAGGCTTTTGGATTTGAGTTGTTACGGTTCCTCTGCTACTTGAATGTTTCAGACAATTCACTGTATTTCTTTCTAGCACAATTTGGTGACCACCTTCTGATAAAGAAGCTATGCAAGAAGCCTGGTTTTGAGTTTATTTGGTGTCTCCAGAATGTGGTCCAGGCTCTGCAGAAGTAGTACCACTGAGTAGTTTTCTGTAGATATTTTACCATATACCCTCTGTTAGCATCCCTCTTCACTATGTAATCTGTTACCCTGTTTTTGTTTGATGAATGTTTGCTCCTTAGAACTGAGATTTGTCTTTTATATGTTTTAATAGCATATTACTGTGTTTCACTAAACAGTATAGTAAAGGTTAAATATTGGCACAATGGATAAAAAGAAATAAATTGGTTTTCATATAGTATCCTTTAACAAACCTGTAATAAAATAAGTCTTTTGTAATAATGAAAATACAGGTTTGAAATCCAGGGGCAGGGGCATTGCTGAGCTGAACCCTTTGAGATGTTGAAGATCCCACATACACTTCACTATGGATTTTTTTTAAATAATTTTATGTGAAAAAAAGATAAAAATATACTAGAAGGATCCTATGACTTAAACTGGAAAATAGAATTGGCTTAACAAGTACTTCGTATTTAACATTTTTGCAATTTGAAGTGAATGTTTAAAATAAGCTATGTTTAGCTAAAATAAGCCTAATGTTTTGCCTACCTGAATTGATTTGGATTAGCCACTTCAGAATATAGACAGAAGTAATTTCTAACATATTGGTATGTAAACGTAATTTCAAGACTTCTAATACTATGTGCACCAGTCTTTAAGTTACCATACTGCAAATAAATTTAAAAAATAACTATTTCATTCTATTTTTATCTGTGCCCTGCCTCCTCACCCTCCACAAGTAGATGCAGAGAGATTTCTTTGGATGGATAAGTGTTAACATACAATCATTTGCTGCAAATGACTTAATTTCTGCTTCTGACATAGAGCAGAACTTATAGAATGGAATTCTGTCTATAGAAAACAGAACTTATTTTAAGGTTGTATTTTAAACTTCACTCATAATAAGGCAGATCACTTTAAGATAACTGGTTTCCAAAAACCAGCATCGCAGATAAGATGTGTATTCCTAAAACTGGATTTTAGACAAACTTCAACCCAACATTCAGCAGATTACTTAAGGGATACTTTAGACACAATCTAGTGTGCATACCAGAAGGACTGGATCCCCTCAGAAACGCAGTTGTACTGTGCGCGCCCAAAATCCTTGCCCCGTGGTATTTTGTTCTCTCTCTCCAGCCCTGCCAACCTGAGATGTTTGGGAAAGGTGCTTTCACCTGGGTTTCTCAAGTGCTTCCTGACTGAATAATGCTGGATGTGTGTTTGAACTAATCTTTGGCTTCTGTTTTCTTCCTACATGAGTGTTATTTCTAGTAGGTTACGCACAAGCGGGTTCCTTCAGTTATAAAATGATCAGGTCTTTCAAGGATTTGAAAGCATCAAAATTTTCTATTTGCCCTGTAGAGAAAATTTTAGGTTCTTTATCCTGGATAGGCAAATCGGCACAAGGGGTTTGTGAAGACTGAGGCCTCCGTCTGCTTGGCTTTTCCTATTAGCTCTGTGTGGCTTTCTATCTGATCATGCATAAGAAATACGCTGATAAAGCACATAAGAAAATTGTCTTGTGGGGCACAATGGCTCTGGTTTTGGGAGAGCCTGGAAAATAACTTCTTAGGCCATTGAACAAACTTCTGCATTACTTTTAAAAATACCTGAATTGTTTCAAGATTTGAATATATTTTCAGCTTGTTAATTAAGTGCTGTATAGTCATGTGATGTTTTCTTGTTAAATTTATGTAAACTATTATGTTTTGTCTCAGTATGTTGGGAAAAGAGCTTCAGATTCCAGAGAATAGCATTAACTTTGTAGCTAGAAAGGAGCATCAGGAAAAGAAATATGTTTGTTAAAATTCAGCAATCTAATTAGATAAGAATTAACATTGGGAGAGCAATCAGCTGTAGAAGGCAAACTGAAAAGTTCGTAGGAGGGTCATGAAAAAAGCCAGCGCTGAATGAAATGGTCTCTAGCTGCTTTTTTAATGGACCTGAAGTCAAGCTGCATTCATCAAGGACAGGAAAAGATGCTTATCTCTGCAGCATGGTTGAGTTGATGCTGCTGTAAAACCCTTAACTCTTGAAATGCTGACCTTTAAAGGAGAAACCTAACATCAAACTTTTAAGCACTCAGCCTTTTTCTAGCCCTTTAACTTGAAAACACCTACAGGATTAACTGTTAAGAGATACCAAACTTAGGCTGAGAAACAGCCTAAATTATTTTCAAATCAAAGAGGGTTGTTTTGAGCATATAAGCGGTTATATGACCTCAGTGCATTTATTTCCTAAATTCATACAGTAGAGGCACGGTGCTAGTTCACTTCATTCAAAGATAACACTATTAATATGTCTATGCATTTTTGTCGTCTTTCTCAGAAATCGAGGTAACTGGAAAAGTGCGGGGGGGAGTGGGAATATTTAACCTCTGAGTAATTGGAATTTGGAAAGATGCTTTCTTTTAAACCTTACTGAGACTTGATATGCCAAGATGTTTATAAACTGCATGGGATATATAACATTACTCTGGCTAAGTTTGCAGAAGTCACCATTGCCATGTTTAATTATGTTTTTTCAAATTTATTGGAGTTGTAATCTCAAAGTGATCTTTACTGTAGTACCTCTAACATAATTTACAACTTTGGAGAATCTACTCAGTTTCTGGAAACATATGAATATATAATGTTCACAAAGAAGTTGTCAATAACCCTTTCTGTTGAAAGGTATTATTCTGCCCTGGATTCCTCCTCGAATGATGGTTTTTACTGTCTGGAAGATGTGGAAAGGGGTATGGTGCCCACTGTACACCCGTTGGGGGGAAAAAACCCTGTTAATCTGCAAAAAAGGCATATATAAATTCATACTGGAAGCAGACTTTTCCCTTTGAATTTCTTGCACCTTCTTCTGAAGCATTTTAGTTTTGAAGCCTGAATAGCAGCATAAAGAGACCACTAGTGAGTTTGAACTGATATGGGAAACTTGGTGCTTATACACCATTTAATAAAAATATGATCTCATTATAGTGCTGCACAGCTCTTAACTGCAGTTATTACTGTTTGCACTGCTTTAATAGTGATAGCTTTCAAAGTGGTGTAGTCCGATTACAGTGTTTGACAGGGCTTTGTAAAAGCCCTTTGTTGTCCATTTGCGCCATGGCCTGCTGGGTGACATCGGGGAGGTTATTTTGCCCCCGTATGTCTTTCCCCATTTACATCGTTTCCTCTTTTTTCCTTTTTGCTGAGATACTTCATAAAGCTCTCCTGAAGTACTGAGAAAAGTGCCATTCAAGAGTAAGTACTGGAGTACCTGTGTAAATCTGTGGCATTTAATGAGAATTATTGGAAGTTCCTCCTCTTTGATGTAGGTTTAGAAAGAATCTAAAACTGAATGCGGTTTTAAGTTACCACATCAAATGATTTAACTTAGAACATATTCATTGTGATGGATGATGACTCATTTCTTTATCATCACAAGCTAAAATCTCGGCTGTTCTCTAAGAAACACTTCTACTTGCACCAGATACTCTCTTTTTTTTTTTTTTNNNTTTTTCCCCATATTCCTCTTTTTTTTTTTTTTTTTTTTTCCCCCCCCTCTTCACAGGCTGGAATGCTTCAATTGAGCTAGTAATTATCTGTTCTCTACTTCTGTTAGATGGCTCAAATGATTGTCCCCTAGATCCGTGGACTTCTTTCCTTTCTGGAGACATAAAAACCCTGGAAAGGAGTTCTGTAGGAAGAACCCCAATGGAGTTAGTGAGATCTAGGTCTGCAAAACATGAGCTGATAGTTGCAAAAAAACCTTGATTTATCTCAATGCGTTCATAATAATTAAGAATTAAACAATGGGAAAATAATAATTAAATAAATTAATATAAGTTCTGGGCTATAGTATAATATACTGGGCTAGGTGGGGTTTTTCTGTGATGCTGCCTTTTTTTTCTGATGTTAATGGAGATGATTGGTTTTCCCCACACCTACTAAAGGTAGAACAGTTACAGTAAATACTTAAAGGGAGTACATCATGGGCATCAGCCAAACAATTGACTGTAAATTGTGTGCAAATTTGGTGTATCCTGAAGATTGCTAGCATGCTAGAATACTTAATAAATTATTTGTAAGCAAACAAACAGTAGCTTTTAATTCCGGATTCAATGCCACTCTTTTAAAACGCTTTAGGTGAAGTATCTTAAAACGTAGTTTGGGTTCTTTTATGTAATCAGCATTTGGAACTATATTGCACTAACTGTAAATTACTGCAAGTCCTTTGTATTTCTGTAACTTGATATTGGGCTCTCAAAGCAATATATTTAATAACAAGAAATAACCACCTGATCGCTGGACCTGCCATAGAGCCTGCCAGTCAGTTCTCTAATGAAGAATGACCGGAAACAACAGAAAATATCATAGGAGAGGGAACCCTCAGCTTCAGCATAGCAGGGAGGAGGACCCCTGCTTTTAAGAATTCCTTTCACAGTAAAACTGCATGGAATTAGATTTATGTACTTTGGAAGGCGGAAGGACTGAGTCAGTCCTGCTGGAATTTGAACTTTTGTGCTAGGGCGCTTAGATATTTCAAGTCTGAGCTTACACCGCATCCCTTTTAACAGTATGGACGGGCTTCATTGGTACGTTTGTAGCATTAATTCTGCAACCTGCTGTTGCTATGTGAAGGTCAGATTTTGTTTTTAAACCCACTTAAATTCCCAACTAAACATTTACTTTTTTTTTTAAAGCTGTTTCCACGTGAGCATTTGAGAATCCAGTATTTGACACCCTGTGTGTAGTCAGTATTTAATACAATTGATACATAAAAGACAAAATATGCAGTACCTTTTCACATGCAACAAGGGCTTTGTCTTTCATTTTGCAGTTGTTACTTCAGATAAGCAAGCTTGAGCTCGGGTTGCCTTCCTTTGTTCTTGTAGGGAGACTCAGAATTTCACTTTGAAATGCAGCTGCTTTCCACCTCTCAGCGGTTTTTCCTGTACCAAATGAAACATCCAACTCCTCATACCATATTTAGCTTATTTGATAAGCACAGAGTTTGAAACTTGGTATTTTTTACACTCTATATAACTTCTTTCCAAGGGAAAAAAAAAAAAAAAAGCTGCTCAGTGCTAAGATAAAGGTTGTTCCTGAACATTTGACCTATCTACGTTCAGGATGGCCAAAGCAGTATCTTATTAATGCATTTAATATTAATGTAACATCAACTTTGCTTCGAAGCAATCCCTGGTGGTTCCATGCCGAAGTGCATGCCTTCAGGCACAACTGTAATTATGAACAAAGCGTGGTACAGAATGCAGTTGTGCTAGAGAAGTGCAGCAGATCTTTTGTGCAGATGAAGTGGAAGAAATGGAGGTATGGGTAAAGCTGGGGCTGCTGCGGCACAAAGTGTTGCCAGCCAGCCTTGTGACATAAAAAGCTTTTCAGAAAACCTTGTTCCTGTCCTTCTTGTTTGCTCCCTGCCAAGAAGTGATGCTCGTCCTCTCTAGCGTGTGGTTTTCTCCTTAGCATCATCTCTGCGGGATAAAAATGCAAGTACATCAGGTGTCCCACTTTCTCTCCAGGGAGAGGGTTATTCTTTTGAGCTTGCTATTTAATTTGCAGCCTTCTCTAAATAGTGTGGGAAGAGTGTGGCAGTTGTTGAGGCTTCAGATACCTGGTGAACTCTGTCATGAGATGTGGTGTATGTTCAGCTGATATCGAGCTCTCTGTTACCTCTTATGTAGGTGATAGGGATGACACACTCAGTATTGACAGATTTTGTCAAGTCCGTGCTGTTGCTTCTTGTCAGTTTTAGCAGTCGGTGACTGATGTGATTGATCGGTATCTTGTATCTTCTGCTGTTATCAGCTAAAAGGCAAGGGACAGGGATTCAATTTCTGATCTAAATCCTTTTTATGATGTTTGCTGGCTAAGCTGCCAGTGCTAATAAGCTACTTTACTCTTAAGCTTTATCAGTTTGCTACCACTGTTGTTAAATCTAAGTAAAGTACAAATCAGCCTTGTCAGATCATCATGATTTAAAAGAAATAATGAGGGAATCGGCACAGATGCTATGCAGAGGACAAGTCTACTTTTACTCAGGTCTAGCTTGTTTAGAAATTACTATGCTCAGACTTCTATTTTCAGAAAAATTAAAGTAATTTTCTGAAAATTTATCCATGCGTAGTTTCTCACATAATTGTGATAATTTTTTCTTGTTTTCCAGCAAACTATAGAACAATTCAAGCTATTTTTGTCTAGTGTCCCCTGCCCCTCCCCCAGGCTGAATGACCTTGCTTTAGAAAAGGACTCTGTTAAGTTGCCTTCTGGCTTCCAGTACTTGAGACTGTAAAAGATCAATTTTCTGTTGTTAGGTGTCTGCAGTCTTTTGCCATTTTGTTGCGTAGAAATTTTTCAGCAGTGGAAAGTTCTTCTTCTTTGAGTTCTTTTCTGAGGTTTTTCATCTTCCTTGTTACATATATAAGCCTAATTATAAACCTGAATGATGTATTGTTCTGAAGTATTGCATGAACCACACTCTCGTTAAACTACTTTCACATTTGGATCCAATTTTTTCACCTTGTGGCAACAGGGAAGTGCAATTCATTACTTTGCTTTTTTAAAAAAACAAACAAAACAACAACAACAAACCCGTAGGGTTGGGGCATTTTTGCTCATGTTCTTGAACATCATGGGCCCTATATTCATGTTAATAACACCTAAACCCAAAGGGCTGATGAAACAAAGGTGATTTAGTTCTCCAGGTGTCTTCTGTCACTGAAAAAAAAAAGTGACCCCCTGAGACTGGTGCTGGGAGAAACAACGAAGATCCTCCATCCAGCTCCTATTAGAAGTTCACACCATGCACAACACTCATCTCTGCATCGCCATGAGCTGTTTCTGGGCTGACAAGAGACCAGAAGACTTAGAACTATTCCTGTATCTCCTGTGGAGTCAAGGTGCAGACATTTCAACTTGTAAACTCAGTTTGGATAAAGAAAAGGCATCGCTTTCCAGTGCAATCAGTCAAAAAGAAATTAAGTGCCTCCAAGTCAGTGAGTTATTTTGGATCAGAAGGTCACTTTTGAAGCAGAATGCTCCATCATCCCCACTTACCCTCTTTCAGTTTATATTGCAGAGCTCTCTGAACGCTTCATTGAACTCCTTTTGGATGAAACTAAAAGGCATACTTCAGGAGCGCTCCTGATATGCTTCAACCATGAATGCCTCGCTGTCCATGGGACCGAATTAGAGCTAATTCAAAGGAAAACTTCCTTGAAACGTGTATCGTCTGGACAACTGTTTACAGATCTGCTTTTATGGGGTCACGGAAATTAAAGACATGGCGAAAATCGCTCCAAATCAATGTTATCCTAGAGCTGTGCTGCATTTGCTTGCATCAACCATACCGAAGACCAAAATGAGGATACACAGAATTTCTTAAATTCCAAAGTAATTACTGAAAGAAGTGATTTGCAAACCATGATAATTACTGGCAGTTTTTCCTACCCGAGGTCTATAGCAGTGTGGTGATGTGCAGCCTGGCAGCTGGGGGAGTATTTATCTTCCTGCTGATAAAGCAGTACCTCCAATCTTGCACGTTCTCACCTGTTTTCTTTGTGTTGCTTCAGTATCCTGCTGTTGCCTAACTTTTTTGGATGAAGCTGAAACCAACAGACTCTTTAAATTTTAAAATCTTTAAATTCCTTTTTAGAACTGTTCTTCTGGTGCAGCATAGTGTCTTTACTGGAAGCAGTGACAGTAGCTAAGGTGGGGGAAAGCAACGGTGCTGATAGCAGGATTAATTCTGTTGTAGATGTGATTATCCTGACCTTTTTCTAACATGGTGGAGGGACAAAACTGACAACCACTGTCCTAGAGCTTTCCAGGCCCATTCCTACTCACGGGCTATTGTGATGCTTCAGTTCTCATAGGGAATCTCGTTATTCCTCTGAAAAATATTAGGTATAACACTGCATCCACTTATGAATGCTGTGTTTGCTGAGCATCTTGCTGAGCAAGGCTGTCTAGGCAACGGCTGTCACCACCATGGCAATGCTTACTTAGCCGTTCTCCATTGCTGTAGGTTAAATACTTCTTGAAATTGCGCTGACAGGACCAAATCATGGTACTTCCTTATGCCCTGCTATCATAATCTTGGTTTTTCCTTCTTTTTTTCCTTCTGCCAGTGATGGGGCAGTGGCCGGGTGAGCCCTGAACACACCAGGCGCTGTCTGGCATGACTTGGGTGCTTGCTCAGCTGTTCGTCACACACCAGTTTGGGGAAGGTGGACAGAAACAATTGCAAAATAAATCAAAGGCACAGAGCTAAAGCTGACTAAACTCAGCAGCTTTTTAGGCCGCTTTTTTTTTTTTCCCAATCATTTGATTGAACCTGCCTAGAATCCAATTTTTACTTCTTTATTTTTTAAATCTCTTGAAGAAAAGCCAAGTAACCATTGGCTTTTATATCCCTTCCCTTGGAAAAAGTACTGTTTCTCAAGCCAAGCTGTTTTCCTTCCTATGCTGGGAGTTGCAAGGTTGTGTCCTAGAAATGATAACGAGCTTGTTAAGGTATTTTCATAAATCATCACCTAACACAAGGGAGTGCATCTACATACTGCAAAACAGGTTCAGAAACCTTCTACTGTCCATCTTTCTATCACATTAAGTGCTGATAATAACATTAATTGTAATCTTTCTTCAGTCTGATTAAATCTTCATCACATTTGTGAAAGTTACATTTTGATAAGCATTCATTGATGTTTATGGAGCATATTGAGAGTGGAAAATAAAGGTGAGTTGCAATGTGAGAAACGAAGCTACACTTGATTTATTTTTTTTTCTTGCATCCGATTGCTTAAGTGAGCGTTCATAACGTGGGTTAGCTTGGAAACCAGCCTTTTAATTATTCTAGCATTCACAAAAATCACTAATCAGACTTTGATCATGCAAAGTGGTAAACTTTACGACCCAGGTTTTATAAACATATTTTAAATGAGTGGCCACGAATTGGGCACCTTCCAGAGATCACACTGATTGCACTGTGATAATGCAAAGCAGGTAGCCATCATGCCTGCCTTACGGAGGAGGGAATACCTACAGCTGTAAGGAGCAAGCTGGCGTATCTCGCCAGGCACATGGAGTGAGTTTGGGTGGGAGGAGAAAGGGTGAGTGGGAAAGGGACAACTCTGGGGCGCAGGATTCAAAACAGACAAGGTCTGAGTTTATTCCTCCCTGCATGGTATTGGTGGGTGTAAAGATAACCTCCCTGACAGCGGTCTTTTTTTGTTTTTAATAGCCATTTTCCATCAGGGTACTGATGAAGTGTCTTTTTTTTTTTATTTTCCCCAGCTGATGTGGCCCAGCTGTTAGGTTTGTCTGAAACTGGCAAACAGATGTTGAATTAATTGCAGAAGTGTGACTGGTGCAGTTGGTGAAGGTCCCGCTGCTGATCGGTTTCCAGTTCAGGGAAGAGTGGCCTGGGGTTTGCTTCAGAACCCAGAACCTGTGTCACAGCCCCTGCACCCCAGCCTGCTCCAGGAAGACATGCCCAGTTAAGCCTCAGCGGCTTCGTTTAGTTACGTGCCTCAGGATGTGACAGAGGTGTGGGGTTTTTTCTGCCTGCATGGAAAAGCATTAGCTATCGTCATCTTTTTGAACCTACAGAACCTAATCTGCAGTTCCCATGCAAACAAGTGGAAGGTGTCTGTCCCTGTAAAGCAGCAGTAGCCGGGAGCTGCGCGTCCAAAGAGATGTTCTGAAAACAACAACCTTGATCTTGAGCTGTTTCTCTTCATAATAGAATTGTAACACTTCAACCCAAGTGTTTTTAATATTCTCATGAGATTTTGCAACAAGCCAATCCATATTATATTAATTAGATAGGCCTTGGCCACTTATTCCTTCATTATATGCTGCTTTTAGTTTGGCCATGTACAATCTTACACAGACTTACTACTCTTACCAGTTACTCTTGACAAGTGGCAAATCCAAAGCAAACAATCCAAAGCAAATATTTAATTCTGGATCATTCATTTCAACTTCTTTAAATGCTAGTTCTTCGATTTGAAGAAGCGTAATCAAATGTTTCCTGAAGTTTGACTTCAGTTTATAGGCCCTGATTCTTCAAAGCACTTGAGTATAGCTTTTATCTTAAGTGTCTTCAAGAATCCAGGTCTTTATTTATGTAGATATCTGGGGGCCTGATCCAGTGATGCTAATCACTGAATACGTGAAGATATCGGCCAGTTCAAAAGACACTAGTGCATAGACTTGAATGCTGAACTCCTATTGAAATATTTACTATCTCAAGTCATCCAGAGCATTGGGGGTTGCTTGACAGTCTTAAGAGTTTGCAAAGGCTTTAATACAACACTGAAAAAAATTTCTAGTTGAAAAGATAGTTATAGGAATCACTCAAAGGATGCTGTGGAAACCTTTGCTCTCCAAATGCTTTCACAGTAGGCTGTCTGGTAGACCTCAGATTGACCATCCTATTTCCAAGTCATAAAAATCCATTAAAATTAATTTAGAAGTTTTGGTAATGGGATTATATTACTTCATTTTTAAAAAGATGGGTGCTGTGTTCTTTTTTTCTTTGATAGACATTGGTTTTCTGTGGTTCTTGCTGCTATTCTCTTCTTTTTTTGTGAAATGACTTGAATAGAAATATCAACCACCTCCAGCCGTGTAACATCTTCCATTAATAACAGCTTTCCTGTCATTTGCATTTGTGTAAAATAATCAGTCATCCAGGTAGCTGTTGCATTGATTTTACTGGCACTAAAAATTCTCAAATTTAATTTTTATTAAATTGCTATATTGAATAGCACTTTGGAAAATGAGAGGGAGGGGAAGAGAAACACACAGTGTTTGCAGTTAAATTAGAACGTGTCAAAGAATGTTAGAAAGCATTCTTTTTAAGTCACTTTTAAGAGTGAATTTTAATTGAACAATTAGTTCTTTCAGAGATAAATATCTTCCTGAAATCCCACTCTATTCCCTTTCAAGAACTTCCTCAGAACACATTTGTTTCACATCCTTGTCAAGAAGTGATGTAAGCGTGTTAGATTTGACTTGCAGGAATCTGCATGGACGCCGTTATATGTGTCAAAATGAAGTAGCAGCGAGACCCAGTTCTCTGTCCTTCACTTTTTTTTTTTTTTAATAAATAACCTTGGTGAAATTACAACAAAGTCCATTTATCTTTAGCCTACTTTTCCACCAAATGCCAGCATTGATTTTAAAGATGTTGAATCACACTGTCATGGTCCTTTATTCAGTGTTGTCTTGTACTCTCCAGTCCTTGAGCCGCTATTGCTGTCGGGGCTGTACGGTGTAGACCACATTGCTCTTACGCTTGCAGCTGCCTTTGGTTGCTGTTGGAGAGCATGACGCTATCGAAGACACGTATCTTCAGTCTAAGCCAGCATGGCAGGCCTTAGTCCTACAGTGCCCAGCGTGATTTTGAACTTTGGTCTTGTGCTAGCCTGTTTTCACGTCTCTGTACTTAATTATCTTACTTAATTTATGCACGCTTGTATTAATAAAATGCCATTGTGACAGCCCCAGGTAACTGCTGACTGCAGGATGATGTTTAAATCCTTGACAGATTTTGCAGACGTCTTCTCTTAGTTTGATTTTTTTTTCTTTCCCTAAAACCTTATCATGGTTGTCCTTCTTTCCAAGTTTTAGCTAGACCTTATTTATTTCTGACTGCTGCTGCTAAGATGGAAACAAAGAATAACAATTCTGCATGTTTCTCTGAGTTGTGCTGTTAGGAGAGGCATCAAAGCTTCCTTCTGGAAAGAGGCCAAGCTTCTTAACAAACAATAAACTTAAGTAAAATGAACAATGAGAAAGTATGCTGGCAGCATTTTTAATTAAGGGAAAAATAACCTAATTGCATGTGCTAGAAAGACTGAAATAGTAAAATTTCCTTAGAATTGAGGAATGTAGCTGCTCGTCTTAATTTACGATGACATATATGAAACATTCGCAACCTCTCCTCTTAACACAGACATGCTTTTCCACCCAAAGGCATACGCAAGATTTATAATGTCAGCACCAGATTGCATCTCACCTTGATTGTCTACGTTCACCTCTTCCGTTTCACACATCTGCTTCAGAACAAGATGAACTTAACCCAGGAGGTGCTTATGTTCTTTTAGTAATTATAAAAGAAACCCCTTTCACTTGAAGGGAGCTAGGGCTCAATTCAACTGCCCAAACGTGGCCATTTCAGACAATTTCAGATGTATTAGGGTATTTCACTTGGCCTTCAACTGCTGGTCAGAAAGTGTGCGGATCCTTCTAGATCCTGCATGGTACCTGCCAGTCCCACGTGGATGTTTTGAGAAACTGAAGTCCTGAATTGATTCCATAGGATGGAGTTTGGTTTGATGCCAAGAAACCAGTGCAGGTGGCTACATCTGAGGTCTATGTCCATTAGAGTAATTTGAGAGCTAATGACTACACTGCTCAGCCCAAACATAGACTGAAAAGCCATTTAGCGGACAAGCTATTGAGAATCAATTTTAGGGTAAACAGAATCACTCTATAGACTCTGTTGAGCCTATTTAGACATCTGAACTTAGGTGTCTTGATCTGGAGCTAAAGCTCACTTTGTATTTGGTCAGGTAACAATTTCATTTGATGAGTCTATTTGCTTTCTGAAAGTTCATGAGGCAAAAGAGCCGAGGAGCTGAAAGCTAAAGAGAGCCCTAGTGAAGACCCAGAGCAACATCGGGTATGTGACCTTGAGAAAGGCCTGGAAAAATACATATGCTGGTACGTAGAGTGATGCTCCCTCCTGTTTCTCTGCTGAGGGAAACAGGGTTTATGAAGTATACAGGGATGCATGGAAAAGCCAGCTAACAGTTGTCTTCAGCAATCTGGAGGACTCCAGGTTTTTGTTACCTACTTGGGCCAAAGAGTAAGACTTATCTGTCCTTTATTCTTCATTTCACAAAACAATGTTTGCTATACCAGCAACTTCCACGTGTGTATGAGTCAGCCGCGGCAAACAGCACTGCAGAAAGCCAGGCAGTGCTATGTCTGCCAAGGAAATCCTCAGATTGGCATCCAATTCTTTAGATCAGATTTCTTTAGAAGTGGCTGCAGCTTATGATTAGATTCTTAACTGTAACGTGCAGAAAATATCTCAGCATATCTATGGTGGGAGAAGCTGTGTTATTCACCTTTGATAGATTCATGAAGTATAATAATTAAAGGGAGTCATGAGTTAAGCAAAAGCTCAGCAAAACAAACTGGTGCTGACATACACAGATAATGCCAACTGATAGCTGGTTGCCATTATGAATTGTTTTATAATTAGGTAATTAAAGCAAGTCTGTACAAACTTTAACTTTCAGGAAACTATAAAAATACATGTAGCTGTAAAATTATATTTAGCCATTAATTTCTTATCAAGTCTGTCATACCTGTTCATAAAATGCTTAATAAAGGAGCTTACACATGCACAGTGCCATGCATTTCTTCTACAAACTGCAGTATGTAACAGCGCAGTCCTCGAATACCAAATTACAATTGTAAAAATGTATTTTTTGCTCTTCATTCCTTTTCAACTTGAAGTTGTTATTACAGCTTCCATCTTTTAAAGGCAGGAGGGCACTTAAGGCCCACCAGAAGGTAGTCCCACTGGCTTGGCCAAGACTGCAAAAATGTCAGATTTTGTATGCAGGGTATCTAGACTGGGAACTAAAACTGTTGGTTACTGGAATTGAGGTTTTTTTCCTGAGTTTCATTTCTGTTCCAGTGCCAGAAAACAAATCCTAGGACTTCACAGGGAAAACAGCTGTTAGTAGGTATTGAGTCCTGAACTATCACATAGTCTTTCTTCTGGATCTTGTAGATCCAAAGTAGGTCCAAGTAGGTGTTGTACACAATACACAGGTATCTCATGAGAGACATGGAGGAGCTGATGATGAATGAAGGCACACCAGCAGATTCCCAGTAAGAAAAAAGACGTATCAGAATACAAGCCTACAGAACAGACTTAAATCTAGGATATTTAGTTTAACTCTCAGTTGCACTTGGAAGTCAATGAAATTCTGTACCAATGGATTTCAGTTCTGTGTATCTGAGTTTCCAATTATCTGTCCGGAGGATCCAGGGTCTTTTAAAAATATGCAACCTAACTTGTTGAAAACATTTTGCATTTTTTCCAGGAACTAATGATGCAGGCTTCTCTGCGCACTACTTTTAGTTTCAATTGGCTGGTATTTTTGCAGAATCAGGCTGTACAAGTTATATACAACAGATAGGCTATTACAAATATCTTTTGCCTTGGGTACTTCCTCCTAACATTTTATAAACTAAATGGAGGAATTTCTGTAAAACTAAAATGGACTAAAACCAATAGACATATCACAGACTCAGAAATGACTGAATTGGTTGTTTTGAAAAGTTCCTCCGTTTTGACTTGGGTTATTTTTGGCGGGAGCACTGTTGCTGAACAGTTCATATTGCAACAGTAAGTCCCTTTCACAAAAACACAGGTTACTTCAGCTTCAAACTCGATGTATCTTATGAAACATCTTTTTTTTTTAATTCGAAGTGCTTAGCTAGCCAATATATCTTTGATCATAATGCATTTGACTCCCCACAATGATAAAAATTGTAGAATTTCTAAAGATGTGTTCATTACTAACCAAATCTGAACTTACCCAGTATGCAGCTGCTAACATTGTAGAAATTTGTGATACAGTAGAATAAAACAAAATGGATAAGATACATAGGCAAACTGAATGCTGCCAACATCAACTGCCTTGCATCTTACTTTATACGAGCAATTTTCCTTCACTGGGAAAATCCTTCTGGCAATTAAATGAACTTTCAGGTGCTTTGGGGGCTGGCACAATTTCACTTCCTTTGTTTTTCTCATGCTTTTATTTATGAGCTGCCAAGTGCTTGTGAAAAGAAAAAAAAAAAAAAGCTGGGCGCTCTCTTGGCATTTCACAATGCTTTAATTATTGGAGCAAAGCTTGAAACTTACTAGCACACTTTTCGAAGTTTTAGCTATAGTACCACAAAGAGCAATATAAACTGAAATATCGGTATCTGAAATGTAGGTGTTTTCTCTTCCTAATCGTGCTGTTATAAAGACGTATCAACAGCGACAAAGGGCTATGGCTGTCTCCAAATCTGGATGAAGGGCTCGGTTTCCCTATTGCATGTTAACCATGCACATAAAAGTATGCATATTTATTGGAGCTTCCTATGTACAATTTTTTTAAAAGGGCTGGCCATATTAGTTCCACCGCAAACTCCATCAGACCTTCAGTTTCAATTTTATAATTTATTTTATAAACAATACGACAGTGAGTTTAAAATAGTTTGCCACTTGTGTGCACTGCTGTTGTCTGCTAATGATCTTGTCCCCGTCTCAAAAGACAACATGTATTCTGCTGATAAGTTAAAAATTTGCTTTTGAAGAAGGCTTAAACTTTATAAATTATAATTGTCTTTTGTCAAAATGAGATGTGAACACATTTAGAAAGGTGTGGCATTATAGGCAAGAGAAGTCAGAAATTAGCCTGAACACTTACATCTTGACACTGCAGCTTTTAGGTAGCCAGAACTGGAACCGTTGGTCTCCCAGCTAACATTTTCCAACTGTAGAGTAGATGTGCTGTAGCTCCTGGAAGGAAAAAACTTGAGGTTTATAATATACGTTGATATTGGTACTAGTAGTATGTTATGCATAACAATTACCAAACTCTTACAGCAAGGGATTAAAAAGTGCTTTTGGAAATCTAAGTCCTTAGCTGTGTTGCTAAGGTCATCTTGGTCATCTTTTGAACTTCCCCAATTTACAGCCACAATGCATTTTGACACAATAGACCCAGTTCAGGCATTAGCAAGACCAGGCTAGCAATCAGGCACCTCCCAGGTCTCATCCTAGCTCTGACACAATCTGCCCAGCCCATGCTAAGTGGCTTTCAGATGGCAGATGAGTTCTCTTGAATCACACCAAGGTGGTGGTGGACATAGCTAAGGTCAGCAGAGAGCTAGTACTGCTCACGCAAGCAGAGAGAACATTAGACTACAACAGATTGATGGCTGTGCCACAGCCACCTCCTCATGAGTAGCATCAACTTGACCTTCTCAACAGGTTAAGCTCACGTAAAGAGCCGGGAATGGGAGCAGCTCAGACAGGAATACATTGTTCATTCTGCTCTGCCTGTTCTGGGGCGAGGTGGCCAGTAACTCATGCGTGTGTAGAAGCCGTTGCTTCCAATATTCACTGCTGCCCTTACCCATGCAGCAGGCAAAATGCATTGCAACACGACTTGCTCAGACCAACCACCAGGCAGAGGTTAACACAATTTATTCACACATATCGTAGGAGTTTTAAGAAGATTAATCACGGGATGCTAAGTTACCTTCAGCGATGCTTTAGTCTCACCCGATTTTATTGCAATGGCTTAGAGGCACAGGTATTCAGCTAACAAGGTGGTAACTTCTTAAACATACAGTCACTGTAAACATGTCACCGTGCATCTGTCTGCGTAGGTAAACCCTTTTAGCACTAGAATGGGGAGACTAAAAGGCAGGAGGCAGATTTGCATGCAGCAGCTTTTTCTGATTTCCCCCTTGTATTGTCACAGAGCTATTCTGTTTCTAAAGAAATAAAAACCCTATTATTTTTGCATCTAGTCCTTATTACATTTACAGGCATTTAAGTTACTTAATGTGCTGTGTTGCTGTATTTTAGAGTATTAATAATTTCTCTTTACTCATTTTTCACTCATCTGCAAAATCCTCCACTTTCATTATTTATTCAGATGTGTTAAGTATTTTCAGTATTTCAGCATTGCAATGTGCTAAATGTTGGCTGTTTTTTTTTTTTAATCTCTAAACAATTTAACCAACTGATATTTTCCATGAGGATATGTGAATCTCCACGGATTTTCTAAATACTCTGTCTCAAAATGCTCACAAATATGACATATGATGTTAAAACTGGCAGGTCCTCTTTAACGAAACTGCTCTACCTGACCACTTGGGGTTAATGTGCCCTAATTCATGCTTTTTGGGAAAGATACGGACAAATAAGAAGCTGAAGCTTTACCCTGAAAAAGGAAAAAAACCAACAGAGGAAAATGTCTTTGGTAACACATCAGTTTGGTAACACAGGGTTTTTTTAATCAGTTTTAACCCACTCAACCCAGAGGTAGTTGAAACATTTCCTGTGCAGGGGCCAACATGTGCTGTCGCTCAGGCCAATGCAGCACCAGGGCTGCTCGACACCCTGCGGGAAGGAGTGAATCAGCCACGCCAGTTTTAGCTAACGCTGCAGAATCGCACCAAGACCCGGCTCCTCCGCCAGCCTGGCTCCTCTGGCAGTGAAGTTACAGGATGCCTGAGCACCATCGCTTCCTCTCCATGCACCATTTCTAGCACATTCTCTGTCTTGATTGCAAAATTAAACAAGTTACGTTGCTTGTGCCTATCGATTTGTCTGCAGATTTTAGTATTGTGGCTGGGAGGCTCAAGAAGGTTGGTCAAACCTCGGCTAGTTGTAAGTATTTTTGTAGTCAATGCTCAGTATTTTACTTCTGTTTTTTATGTTTCTGCATGCTGACACAAACACAATTCACGTTACTCAAGCACAGGGAATGACAGTCCTGCTTTAAATGCCAAGAAGCATATGGGCTCATATGCCTAATGCCACGGCTCTACGGCATGACCAGTAAGTGCAGACCAGTCCATACAGGTTCTGGTTTTTATGTGGCTTTATACCAGGAAAGGTCAAACAATATCTGAAATTATATGGAATTATATCAATGCAGCAAATTGAAAACAATAACTGATTTAGCAACGACAATTACATCTCCAAACTTTCTCTTTTTTTTGAGCTCCACCTTCTTCTTAGGCTTTCAGTGTCTGACATGAAATAAAAATTGGGTCAATATATGATACTGTCAGTACCACAAAATGGAGTTGGGAGATACAAAGCTTTATTCAGGACCATGGCAGAGCACGCTAAGCATTGAAACTGCTATGAACACATGAGATCGTATTTAAAATAGAAAATTAACGTAATTGGGATCAGGCTGAGGAAAAATCTCTACCTCCTCCAGCAATTTTCCTGAATGCAATAGATTGAAATATATTTTTCCCATTTGCACCTCAAGAAAAGGCAGGGAATGAATTCTACAAGGCTATTTAATCTGAGGGAGTGGAAATTCACTGTGTGCACTTGGATGAAAGTTTTTACTCTCCAGTTCTTTACAGAATAATAGCTTAGTAGCCAAAGCTGTACGGGCAGTAACTGTCAGAGTGCCTGAACAAATGAGGCCGGTCGGGCTGGGGAGACTGGAGGTGATTGTACCTCCCTGTCAAGCTGGTTGGGGAGGGGGGAGCGGCATAGCACAGGGCAGCCACCAGAGAACTGGCATCTTGAGGCGAAAAGGCCACGTATCAGTGAGCTGTGGAGCCACACTTCAGAGGTTTAGTACACGTGGGAGCTGTAAGTATGTAGAATTAGAAAAGTACCTTCATCTTCTTCAGGACTTGTTCTGCATGAGTGGTGGATTTTGGTTGGATGCTGGTAGCCTTTTTGGCCTGCTCTCCTTATAAATTACTGCTCAGGAATTGCTGGGTGGGCCATAGCGCAGTAAGGGCTTGTTTTTTTCCAAAGATCATGTGAGAACTGGAATCATGTTCTGACTGCAATTTTCTTACTTCTGGCTGGAACATAATATTTTGATACAACAATTAATATGGATTCCTACTGTTCTCATCTTGCAACAAACAGACCACCGCATACCACTTCTGAACTCTGCGTCCTGTTTAAGTAATGCACAACGGGGAGGTGCCAGGTTCTGCGGGGTTTGTTGCAGGTCATTTTATAATGGGTTTTCCTTCTCAATATTTGAGTTGCAGGAATAGAGGGATTGCAATAGAACAGAACTTGTCTAAAGAAAAAATAAAATAAGCCCTACAGCTTGCATGGCGCTTGGAAAATGTGAGTCAGGTCCACCCTCAAGCTGAGAAACCAGAAAGCAAATAAAAGAGCCTAACAATGTTGCGCAAAATAAATAACCACAGTGCGGGGGCACCTGACTGGGGGGTGTGTGTGTGGGGGGGACGTTCTTCATTTTTTTAATCCTCAAGCTTGGCAGATCTGCCAGAAACTAAATAAACAAATCTTTATTGGAGTCAGGAAAGGACAAGCTAATGTAAAACAGGCTGAGACATAAATTAGTAGTCCTAGTAGTCTGTCACAGGTGGGCGCTCTCAGAGAAGTGACTTGAAATGCCAAACAAACCTTCTACTGAAATCCTGGGAATGTGTTTATCCAACCACTTTATTTTAACCTAAGAATTGGCAACAGCTACTATGAAAAAAGTGTATGGAGAAATATAAATACTGCAAACTGTTGTAAAGTTTACTAGTAAACTTCCTTCCGTGGCTTCTTGGCCATCACAGTGCCTGTGGAGCCATGGGCAGTACTGAGCTGTCACAGTAAGTCAGGCCTCTCTAAATCAGACGCTATGAAAATTTCAAGCATTGCTGTTTCTTTTTAAAATCCAGTGTTTTATGGGATAGAATTTCTTCTTTTTCTTTGCAACCATTAGAATTGTCAATGTCAAAGAAAGTAAAAGGTGGAATTCCTGCATAAGCTTAACTCCAACAATGGAGTTTATGGTTTTATGGGGAAAAAAACACCCATGGTGCAAGACTAAGGATAAAACAATGACAGCTGGTAACAAGTAAATGTGCTCATCTCCTAAATGCTTTCATGCTCACAGCAACTGTTAAAACCAACTTTGCCAAAACTTGTCAGGAAATGTCATATTATTTCTCTGTATTTGTTCCTTGGGTTAGTGCTGGCTTGTAACATTTCAATCTCAAGACGGTACATTAGCCTAAAGATGATGATCGTAGGAACACTGAGAAAACTGTTAAGCAGATGTCAGAATTACTGGCCCAAATAGACAAAAAACCCTAACACTCCTAACTTTGACCAAATGAGTAAACCTAATACAGCAGAGACACAAATACGTGCTCTGAAAATAACGGAATGGGGGCTATTTCTGGAGTGCTTGAGAAGCATTATGACAGTATGTTTGTTCTTACAGTTCAGCCACCCTTAATCATCATCTCACGTTTCTCACTTCAGGTTACAACTGTCTAAAAAAATTACTTCTGTCTGAACTGCTGTTAAATTTGGAAAATGAATATTCAGCCCTTATTTCATAAGAAGCACTGTCTGCTCAGGCTCACAAGTTTGGATCCTTTTTTAGGTGTAAAGCTGAAACAATGGTCCTAGAGCCTTCACTGAATCTTTGTGATATTGGGCAGTTTGGGTGTAACAACAAAGCAGGTTTATTTGATGGCTGAACAGTCTTAACAGAGCTAAATAGCTTAGACAGCAAATCTTTATTTAGATTTAATTGCAGCAGAATCTAATTAACAGTTGTATATTAAAGATTTGAGAGTCTCTGATCTCTTCAAAAATCACCAATACTGCCCAAACTACAAACTCATAAAAATCATGAGACTGATTTACATTCTGAGATTTTTGCACTGAAGTCATGTATGCGATTCCTTTGGAAGGAAAATAATAGCGGTCATTAAAAAACAACAAAAACACAAAAATTATTTAAAGGGCCAAATCTGGGAGAAAGAGTGAAATATTGGAAGAACCAGTAATGAGGAGACTTGCCCTAGTGTAAGCAGCAGACTGCTTAAGTATCAGTTAGGTACTGCAAAGTTTCAGAGATTTTCATGCTATCATAAGGAGGAATCTAGGAAACATATTTATATTTTAACTACAGAGTTATAATGGCAAAACTGTGCCCCTAGCATGGGTGCGTACAGCCCTGCTCTGCCTGGCTGCCAAATGACGGGGTGGGCCTGTAGCACAGAGCTCCAGGTAATGTGATGCTGTAGCTTATTTCTCACGTTTCTTTGCAGCCGTACAGACACTCTTCGGTTTAATTCATCTGATGTGCACACAGGAAAAAAAACAGAAGCTGCAATACTCCACTGAAAAGGAGGGAAGCAAGAGCTAAGGTCACCTACAATAATGATTTTATGTTTCTCCTCCCTTTGAAATCCTTGGCTGCCGCATTACTTCCATCAGGAGAAAGTTCAGGTTTAGAAGTAAAGACCAAAAAAATGCTTGTGACTTGTTTTCTTTTGTTTATCATCTTTTCCTTCCCACTGCTCCACTGTAGATGACTAATTTCCCCTTCAGTCCTCGGGGGGACTGACAGCACAGCACGGCCCCCAACTGTTTCAGGAATGGCTCTTTATTTTGCTAGGAGAAACTTGCCTGGATGCAGAACATGCAGCCCACGCGCAGCCTCCATACTCTGTCTTTTTTAGATGCAGCTACTGACCACATGCAGAATGTAGAAATAAGGCCTACAGCTTCCTTTTTGCAGGTAAAAGAAGACCAGGATCAGAACAGGATGAAGACCTGTAACTTCTCTTCTTCTGTCCCATAAGCTCTTTAAGTCTGGAGAGGACATCGACCATGACTGTTGTACTAGCAAGAGAAATACTGCACTAGTCCACTTACCTGCATGACTTCCCTCTGCTCTTGCAAATGCTAGCATCTGCCCAGCTTCCACCACCTGGCTCTTGGATATGTAGATCCCCTCCAAGGAATGCCACAGCCACACAAGGAGAAAATATAATGCTCAAAAAAACCCCACATTTGACTATTCAATGCAATTCAGGCGAAGTCAAACAGTTGTTTCATATTTGGGCCCAACAACTTTTTGGTGAGCAGTGAGATGGAGCTGCGCTCTGATACTGCAGAAATGGAGAAGTCAGAAGTACATACAAGTTAATGAGACCATGAAAAATGTAAATTTATTATTTTCCTTCTGCATGGAGTTCTGACATGTTTTCTATAGCTTTTCTCTGAATTTCTTACTTTTTGGCCTAGAGCAGCTGGGAATATTAGCCCTCCAGAAACAAGTTTTGCAGGAAAATCTAATTACTTATACTATATTTCAACCCAGCGCACATTTTACAGCCTACTTTGAAAACAAAGCTACTAGTTATGGTGCTATAATGTTATTACCAATGTTATAATAGGGATTTTGTGTCTGACCTGACTCCTATCTCACCACTCTATCAGACTAGTTGGCTTTTTGCAAAGTCTGATTAAGCATTAACTCAAAACATAAATCCTAAGGAATTTTCCCAGTCACTTTGACATTTTCTAGTTTGCTGCCATGCATAAAACCCCCATTCTACAAAATCCTATGCTGTCACTTCTGTGAATGAATGCAAAACACTCTTGGAGCCATGGTAAATACAGACTTTTACATGGAGACGCTTAATTTATTCCAGCTGCATAATTCCTCATCTGTTACTATGTCCTTTATGTTCCTAATCAAACCACCTGTTGTTTCAGATAAATGGCTAAAACTAGTATCTGTCTGTTTTACGTTTAGGATCCAGAGAGGATGAAATAACAAGACGGTCATTCAATCTGTATTCTTCAAACAGATAACTAAATTCAATATCCAAATGAAAGACAAATGTTCAGTTGGACAGAGAAGCAGCTGAAGCAGCTTGGTAGACTGCATTCCTAGTGGGAAGAAAGTCCTCTGCCTTTAAAATCTAGGCTGTTCTCACAGCTAGGAACACACCCTTAGGAAACAGCAAACAGATTCTCCCAAATATGGGGAACTGCACACACTTTCCAAATAAGGAAATCTCCATGGAGTCTTAAACAAAGGAAATCATCTTCTTTTCCTACTGTTAGTCAAATGAATAATTTTTCCCCTAGAAGAGACTTAAGTATACTTTCCTAGGTGAACACATTCACTTCAGCATTTTGAAGTTCCTGTGCTTTCAGTTTTGATTTTGCAAAAGGATAGAGAAGTGATGTCTCAAGTTCCAGTAGGCAGACTTGTTTCTCTAGCTTCTTTATATTCGCTGCTCCAATTGATTTGGCGAGAGCCTGTCTGTCTGCAGAGACAAAATGAAAAGCTTTTTTTTTTTAAAATAGAGACTGTATTTCTGAAGTCTGTAGAGAATATGTTCATACGACAAATACTTGTTACTGCTCCCAGAACAAAGGGACCAAACCCAGATGTGTATAACTCGTTTAGGAAAGAAAAAAAAAAAAAAAGCCTTAACAACTGTCCGATCTGCTTTTGCTCTACTAGCCTTTTGCTGAGTAACAGGCTTTAGGAACCTCTTACAATCAAGGTCGAAGATTGATACACTCGCATGGATTTAAAAAGAAACGCCTTTGAGCCTCTAGCTGACATGCCCTTGCCTTCCAGTTCCAGCAGAGACACCTCTGTCTCTATGTGACTTGCAACACCAGCTCATGAGCTCCTGGACAGAACTGACAATGTCATTTATGCGCAAATCTACAGTTCCTGTCTGAAATTCAGATTTTTCTCCTATACTAGTGCTTTGCGTCAAGTTCTTACTTGCAACTTTCAAAGAGCTGTTTTAGCCCACAGGCAGACCTCTCAATTACTGGCGCAAGATCTCCCAATAAAATCAGGACCTAATTATTAGTGATTTTTTTCCCTCTGAGAAGTTGGTAAGCAATCAGATTTAGTGGGGCATGGCCTCTGACCAGCCTACACCCAAAATATCTTCCCTATACCTTTGTGGGCAGCAGTGGCTGCTAGCTGCTCCAGCCACCTTGGTCCCTGGAAGGCCTCCTAGTGATGCTCCCCCAGAGCTGGCTTCAAGAACAAATACAGCATTAGACCCTATAAAGAGGGCAACACAGCTGGAATTTCCACGCATATCATCTGACACTCACTTTCCATCTCTAAGCTGAGGGCTAGGTCTCAGTTGAGAACTACGTTTTTCTGCTCCAGCAGAGACTGGAGTTCCTCAGACTTTTTTTTTGCTGGTAACAACAGCATAATTAACAAACACTGTGAAAGGAATACTGGGAGGAGTGAAAAGGTTGTTTTGGCTTTAAGGAAAGAATGCCCTCCTTCCATAAAGTTTCCTCTTCTACTTGGAGAGAGGGAAAAGGTGGGGAGGAGTAAGAGAGGAAATTCACACATCTCCCGTTTCACTTCTCTACGACACAATGCAGGGAGTTGCGTTCCACATCTGGCCTTAAATTGAGCGTTGGACAACCCCCACCCCAGCCACTGCTGCTCAGTTACGCTCTCTCTCCATCACTCTCCCTCTCAGCTGTGTTCATCCCTGGGAAGGCTCTCTCTCTTGCCAGGCATGTTCTTGCCTCTTCCTCCCA
>VYZM01021681.1:272742-285794 GCA_013398915.1 Dromas ardeola
GAAGGAAAGGGAGGCCAGGTGGGAGGTGTTTGTGGGCAGATGGCGCTGCAATTCTCCTCCAGCAGCTGGAAGGACCGGAGTTACGGGGGTGCGCAGGCGGCGGGGAGGGAGCTGGCGTGGATGGGAAGGCAGACAGAGAAGCCAGAGAGTAAAACCGGGTTCCCGAGCGAGGCAAAGAGAAAGAAACACACTGGATTGAAGGGGGGGAACATAAGGTTTGCCTGGGAAGAGCAAAGGCAGCAAGGCTGCTCTTTATCAGCTGCCATTCCCCTCCCAAAGGTGGAGGAGGGCCCATTGCCCCCGAAGGGAGCTGACTGACCGGGCAGCCGAGGTGGCCCCAGGGCCAGCTGCTGCCGGAGCACTGCCTTGGCCTGTTTGTCCTCATCCTTCCTGCTGCCCTCAGCTAATCTTGCCCAAAACCAGGGCAACGAAGCAGGATGGTGGAGGGGCTGGTGACTGCTGCAGAGCTGAGGGGGATGGGGTAGACCAGCTGGGCTGGAAACGTGGAGCTGCACCCACAGTTTGCTATTTCCCACAGTTTGCTATTTCTCCGCTGTCAACAAATAACAGTGAGAAACCGTCACGTCCCTGTGCCACTCGTCTGTTTAAAAGATGGCAGTTTGCCATTGATAGAGGTTAATCCTCCAGCTCAAACGGCAGAAGGGCATGTTGTGGAGGGACAGCGTTCATCAATCCTGCTAATGATCGTGCAGTAACATGGATGATTTCAGATGGTGGGATGTGCGCCCTTTCTTTGCTCTAAATACAATCTGCAAAATTATGCTGCAGGACTCATTCTTAATTTATCCTCCTTCTGCATATATTCATCACGTTGCAGGTTTCAATGGCATGATCGTGTGTTTTTTTCCCCGGGATGCTTCTCTTCCTCGGTGCATGAGGTGGATGGTGCTGAGGGCATGAGTTGTAGCTGGGCACTGAAGGGGGATGTTACCCATCTGTCTCCTGTTTCAGTTTTGCAGAAACTGGAGCATGTCTAGAGAGCAGCGTGGCCGAGGTCCGAGGGAGATGAGATGGTCCCAGGAGCAAGGTGGTTAAACGCCGTGTAGCAGAACTGCAGTCTCTCTTTGCCTGCGTGACGGAGCTGCTACGCAATGCTGGGCAGCAGCTTAAGCTCCAGCATGCCAGCCACTGCAGGTATGTGCTCCATTGCTCGGGTGTCCAGCCTGCGTTGTCGAAGCTACAGCTGACATCACCAGACTTTTACTCCCAATAAAGAAAGTGTCAAAAAATTGCTAAATACTCTGAAAAAGTAAGCGAAACAGAAGTTGGTGGTGTCTCAGATTGAGAATACAAAGTACTGTGTCCCTTGTTCATATTCTTTACCAGCATTAAGCTTCAGTTAAATGAATATTTTCTGTGATATCAAAGCTAGATTCTGTTTCCCCACGTCACATCTGCCTGTATGCTGTTCTGTGCCTCTGCGCAGCAGCTACCAGCTCCCCAAATGCACTAATGCAACCCTTTGTGGGCCTGCAGTGCAGATGATTTAGAGGCCAATCTCGTAACGATTGCTTCAGTGCTACTATGGAGGCGGAGAACTGTGCTGTGAGAGTGAGACTGGGCAGCTGGAAATGGGGACCGAGAGAGAGGAAATGTCTTCAACTGCTTTTGCCATGGGAGGAAACTTTTCCTATAACTGCACCCCGAGTCCCTCATCACTCGAGTAGTAAAGATGATGTGAGAACTTGCCCCTCACCTCCAAAAGGCGTGTAACAACATACACGTTAATGTTGGTGGGTTACTGTGCCATCTGAGCCGCTGAGCAACGTCGATGAATAATTCTCTGTGCAGAGCCAAGTTAGGGCAACATTTGGCATATGAGGACACACAAGCACAGGCAGAACAGAGGAGAAATCACATTATTGACCAGGCGCTCACCAAGTGGTCACTGGCTGTTCTGCTCACCAAATGATGCCACAATCCCACAGGAAAAAAACCCACCTTAGAACATCACATGTAATTAAAGACTGCATCCTCACACAATTGTGCAGGGGCCTAAGCGAAGGGCACAGCTCTTAACCCATCATTTGACTAAAATACTAATTTCCATTGAGATACTCTGTTCATCCCAAAACACCTCTCTTCCCATTTAGATCCGGTCAGGACAGCTGTTTCTCCATTTCAACCTGCCTGTGATATCTGAAGGTTCTGCAGACTGAGCAGTATCCCAGTGCCAGAGGAGCAGCCATGACCTGGTAGACACCTCCCAAGTCCTGCCTGCTGCTGGGGCAGCCCAGCCCGGTGTAGCTCTTGAGCCAGACAGGGGCTGCTGCATTAATTTCCTCCCCCTGAAAGCAGCCTGTGTACTGAGAGCTGCGCGGGTGGAGGGAGGCAGCCTGTGTTCCCCAGGGAAAAGCAGGCTCCGGGATGCATTATTGATTTGCCGGGGGAGAGTCTTGCCGGGGGGCAGAGAGAGAACAGGGCAGCTGGGCACTGCGAGAGGATGGCTTGCCCCACCAGAGATCAATACGCTTCAGCAGACTGGAGAGCAGGCGCTGTCAAAGCCAGAAGTTAGAAGGGCCAAAGTTTCCTTTGTTTGGTTTGTCTTACGGAAAAAAGAGATGGGGAAATAGGTTTAAGGATTCTGGATATAGAGGAGGGAATAACCTCTTTATTTACAGAGTAGCACAGCCCATCCAGCAGCAACAGTGTTTTTAAAGACTGTTTTAAGGTTGTCTATAGCTTAGGAAATGGTGACTGGTAAGGGTGGGGAATCCAGAAGGTTTAGTGCATGATTGTTGGGTTACTTTTGGTTTGAAATAAGGGCAGCTTCAGGGACAAGTGGCCAAGTTCCCAAGCTAGTATTTTGTGGTTTTACAATCACACTTTCAAAACTGTTTTCTCCTTCCTGTTGCTGTGTGAAAGATCCACCAAAATAGCCCCGAAGATTGCCAGCACACCAGGCAAAAGAAAAAAATATTGCTAATAGCGACTGTTTTGCAGTTTGTGTGACATACAACACCAGGAGACAAACAGGTTTGCAATACAAGTGTTTTTTCTATTGTTTTTAATTTGACAGTGACTCTTTAAGAGCATAACATTGCCTCCGGAGTTTATTTTACATTTCCCAGTAAATAAGAGTTAGGCTGCCAGGCATGGTTATTTTGGGGTTTTTTTAGTTGTTCCTAAAATCATGGTCTAAAAACTCCTAAAATGCAGATTGTGCTGTTGCATGTTTTTGGAAGGACTTATTCATTGCGTCCCCACAGCACTCCATACTCCGCTTTGCTGTTGCACATTTGCCTGTAAGTCTGTATTCGAAGAAATCGTATTTCATAACTTTGTTCTCTTTAATAAGAAAATATGAAAAGCACTTCCCCTTTTTTTGGAATAACTATGATACAAAAATAATGAGCTAAACAGGGCACAAGTGGTCACTGATATGTGACTGTGCTGATAGCATGCCTCTTGGGATGGCTTTCATCCGCGCAGCCAGTACTCCTCAGGCAATGCCCAGGCACAAGCCAGAAACCATTCCCAGTAGGCAGCGTGGGGACTTGCTTTAGGAGAGAAGGAGAATGCAGCCACATGGACACAAGCTGGGCAGTCCCACTGGCCCTTAAGAGTCAGAAGACAGGTACTGCACCTGTTCGGGTTGCTAAGACACATGTAACTGAAATACATAAAGGAGGCAATTCCCTGTTTTTAGGTGGAAAGCTGAGGAGCAAATGGTAAGGTGAAGCAATCAGGGGAAGCAATAGGAGATCTTGGGATACAAATCTTTTTTATTAACTTTCAGGGCCGTAGATTCACAATGTTGATGTTTCAGCTTTTGAAAATCAGGTAACTAGTATGAAGCACTGCTACAAATCTCAGCTTCATTAAGTACTTGCATGTCCTACACCTTTCCTGTGTAATGGTCCTGGTCCTATGCAGAATCTGTTAGGAGGATCTCAAGCCAGGGGAACACGTAGGGTGCATGGATCTGCTTGCTTGGTTTCTTTATTGAATTGATATAGTGATTTTAAGTAACAAAATGCAGATTTGTATCACGTTCCAGCTGCATCAGATATATCTGAGTTGTCTTCGTCAAAAAAACGTGTGTTTCCTCTAGGATGTAACACCAAAATAAAGAGAGAAAGAAGCTGGATAAAAGATGTATTTTCTTTTCCTAGTAGAAGTCTGTAACCTCTGGCAGTGGGTGCCATGTCAGCTGGGTATGTTCATGCCTCAGACATTACTGCTAAGCCTGCGAGCATTTGTCTGTGAGAAACCAACATCAGTTTGAAGAAGTGAAATGTCAGGAACCTGTCTCCTTCAGCATGCTGCTTCAGCTATTCAGCCACTAAACTTAGGGATACAGCAGTTGTAAAACAACAAAATACATTCCAGCTTCCCTTCCCCTCCCTCCCCAAACCCCACACACCCTGGGTTCTCCCTAAATAATGTCTGTGGTCATCTATTTAGGTTACTTGCAAAGTTTCCACTTACCACAGTCATTTTGTAGGAAAGAGTGTGTTCCTTCAGTGCTAGAGAATATGGCTTTGTGATAATAAGAGCAGAAATAGGGAATGGAAAAAAGACCTGAGGAAAGTAGAGACCTCACCTGGTACTGCCCTTTTACCAAGTAGCCTGAGTAGAGAATCAGGGAAAAGCCAGGCAATACTTCATCCCAAGCTATCATGTCAGCTAAGACTGAAAGCAATTACTGTCAGTTTTGCAGGGTTAAGGTTGGATGGTGTTTGTTCAGGCAAGAAGGCTGTCTGTGCAGTTAACTCCAAGCACTTTTAATTTGTCTGATTCACATCTTAAAACGGTGAAGTCCAGTTAAGCTTGGAAACACAAGGGGACCTACATGCACCTTAAAAGCGCCTTCCTTAAAAACAAGACAGCGAACGCAAGTCCTCGCTTCTAAAGCAGCTCTGCTTTAAAATCCCTGAGGTTTTGCTCCTCTCTCCTCCTGTTCGGCTGTACGAGTATCTGGGGTGTTAAACACACAGAAAGTCACAGAGACTGTCACTGGAGTAAGCGTCTTGCTGACTTGAAGCTTCATCAGAGCAGTAGTCTTACACCTCAAAACAGCTGTCTGTAGAAGAGCAGGTGGGTTATGCAGTTGATAAGCCTTTAAAATCAAGTAACAAACTTAACCTGCTATGTACTTAAGATAGGTCTTTTTTAATTTAGGAAAGACACAGATGTTAAGGTAAAGCTTATACGCATGCGTACAATAGCAGAGGAGAGCTATTTCCAGCACAAAGTTGGATGCGTGTGGAATCGGGATGTGCTAATCCAGACTCACGCAGATAATGCCCTGAATTCATATACTCCTTTGTTTTATGAGTTTGAAATTTCCAAAGGTGCCTCTGGGATTTGGGTATTCAATTTTCAGTGGTACTAGGGTGCTTAAATACAGTAATTAGAAGTACAGACTTAACGCGAGGGCACAAAGAGAAGAGCTAAGTGACTTTGAGAAATCATTTTTTCACCAGAAGTACAGACTTAACGCGAGGGCACAAAGAGAAGAGCTAAGTGACTTTGAGAAATCATTTTTTCACCAAAAGCGATGCCAGTGTGTGCTCCCAGCTCCCTTGAAGCGGCTGTAGCTGTGCACCGTTTCAGTGAGAATGGTGTCCTCAAACAGCTCCAGCCGTTGTGCTTTTGTAAATTGGCTTTCAAAGGTTCTAGGTTTTCCTTATCAGTATGGAGGAGGACAATTCTCTTTCGAAATGCTTGTTGATCCTACCCTTTATCTTACAGCAGGGGCACCCTGGCTTGACGCAAAAAAATCTGCAGTACTTCTGAAATGAGCTGTCGCTGCTCTTGCATCGCTCCTAAGTGGAAGGCTTTCTGTGCTTGCTGGTGTAAGTGTGAAAAGCCTCTGACCTACACAAGTCTACAGCCACATAACTGTAAATTTCCCTGTTTATTTCAGCCTTTCATCAGAACTGTGGAACACAGAAAAGTGGTTAGATTTCCCCAAACAATTCCAGTAATAAAATAGGAGAATAGTAGAAATGTCTGTATGTGAACTTAAATGAAGTCTTATAGAAAATTCAAGTGGATTTTTGTATAGCATATTTTTGAAGCTAATAAGTAGCTAAAAATGCACTTCATCTTTGAAATTTAACATGAAAACCACTTCTGAAACAAAATGTCCCTGTTCCTCCTTTTTCTCAGTTCCTGGGGTACTTGCCACAGCTTGTATTTGGTGTGGTGAACTTAGTTTTTTAGGCACTGAACTGAAAGAAACAAAGTGATAGAACTTGTCCTTCGTTTATCTTTTTTATTTGCTTGCTTCTTGCCTTTCAGGCCTGAGTTGATACCTTCTGTCCTTTATGGAAATACAGCACTCCTTTACATTACATGCCCGAGCCACCAGCCCCTTGGAATAGCCCACATTTTGAACACTAGTAACCTCTTCCATCCCACTTTTAAAAGGCTGATGGGCTGAACTTGTCAGACTGTTTCTGTGGACTGTTATGAGATGTAAGGGTTGGGGCAAGAGGAGAAGACATGAACATGGTAGAGGGGTGAACTACAATGCACAGCAGCGTAGATGACAGGTATAGAAGATGGCTAAAGGAGGACTTTGCTGGTTTTGGCTGGGGTAGAGTTGATTTTCTTCACAGTAGCTGCTGTGGTACTGTGTTTTGGATTTGTGCTGGAAACAGTGTTGATAATACAGGGATGTTTTCGTTATTGCTGAGCAGTGCCTACACAGAGTCAAGGCCTTTTCTGCTTCTCTTACCACCCCACCAGCGAGTAGGCTGGGGGTGCACAAGAGGTTGGGAGGTGACACAGCTGGGACAGCTGACCCAAGCTGACCAGAGGGACATCCTACACCATATATGACATCATGCTCAGCATATAAATCTGGGGAAAGAAGAAAGGAGGCGCATTTGTAGTTACGGCATTTGTCTTCCCAAATAACCATTAAGCATGATGGAGCCCCGCTTTCCTGGGGATGGCTGAACGCCTGCCTGCTGATGGGAAGCGGTGATTGAATTCCTTGTTTTGCTTTGCTTGCGTGTGTGGCGTTTGGTCTACCTATTAAACTGTCTTTCTCTCAACCCACAAATTTTCTCACTTGTACCCTTCCGATTCCCTCCCCTGTCGCAACCAGGGGGGCAAGTGAGCAAGCGGCTGTGTGGTGCTTAGTTGCTGGCTGGGGTTAAACCACAACAAGTACAGAAAGGTTGAAGATAGGAAAAGACAGAAGAACATTTTAAGACACTTTCAGCAAAGCGCTTGTGTGTCTGTTTTATGGTGCTGTGTTTTGTGGCAGTGCTTTACGGAGTTTATTGGGAAGACCTTTAAAAACTCCTTGCCTCCACCCCACTCATTTATGTTGCCAGCTAAACCAAACGTTTCACTGGTTTCCCCTTCTTTTTTTTAATCCATTGGGAAGTTCCCCTTCTTCCTCCCTTTTTCTCCACACCAGACACTTACTAGCTGTCCACTACTTTCTAGTCCTTTTGCCTCCCATGCCAGGGACTGTCTGACCATGTCACTCAGATAACTTTAAGGTACTTTAGAAAATACTGTGTTAAAATTCCTCCAATTTTGAAGCTTCTCTTATTAACAGTTCCCTCAACTGTACATTGGTAGATCAAAGAAGCAGAAATCATTGCCAGCTTAAGATAAAACATCTCCACTGCATCTAAGCACAGCTCTATGATGAGCACAGACCGTCCTATTTTTCGTCTTTTCCTGTGGCTGCTGTCCCTACAAGCCCATTCTTCAATTTCCTACCTCTGCTTGTGCCAAAAGTAGGAATCATCTATTGAGGTATAATGAAGAGCATTAGAAGGGCTCAGAAGTTTTATCTTCACAGCAGGCCAACAAGCACCAGCCTTTCCAAAAGTGGGATCAACAAAAGGGTGCCTCCTGTTTTACCTCCCTCAAGCAAACAGAGAACTGCACAAAGATGTGAATTATACTTTTATAGATGGCACAAATAATGGAATAGAAGCGTTCTCAGGGTAATAATTGTGATTACCTCAACAAACAAGACGTCTAACCCAGGTTACGTTAATCTGGACTGTCACTTGCCCTCTCACAGCATACTTTGCCTTCCATGTAGATTTAATTCATCAAATTGAATTGTCTTTTAACAGGGACAGATCAAAGAAGTTGCCACCAGACATCTTTTCCAGATTTTAAAAAGTCCATTTTTAAATCAGGAACAAAACGCCTGGTGGCCTGTCCTCAGAAATAGTCATTTGCTCAGTTGACAAGGCAGAATTCTCTGCCTGCTATAACCTGCCAGGGAGTGATTATAATATCCTCAGAAATGGTTTACATGCATGCTGGCCTTCACTGTGCTGGAACCAAGCTGGTTTAAGCAAGCCACATTTCCCGTCTGGTTCAAGACACAGCCTTTCCACACCTGGAAGGTTTCTTACAAAGGAAGTGTTGTGATCTGCACTTGTTGCAGTCTGAGCAGTGGTGGTTTGAGGCGGCCCTTTGGGCTGGCCACAGCAGCCCGTTTTCTTGGTAGAGAGCACCCTTCAACCCCACACACGTTCCAGCTCCCAGGCAACAAGCCCTCAGTCTGCACAGCGGGTTGCGTAAGCGGGGACTGCGCCTGTGAATGCGCTGTAAGATGGGGCCAGCACAAATATACTGCAGTAGGTTATCCCTTTACATACTCTGTCAGTGCGCAAAGAAAGCATACGCACAGTCCTAGGTCTGTAACAGGGAAGGTTGCTTCCTAGCAGGGTGTGTTACAGGAGAGAAGGCATCTTCCACCCTACTGCTTGTCTGCACAATCCAGCATCAGGGGTAGAGCTTTGTTGTTGTTGTAGTTATCATTCTTTTTAGAAACTTCGATTTGAGCAGACTTCAATGAAAATTGCAGGTGTTACACTGAACGAGTAAGAAATCAGAACACTTAAGTACTAATACTTGAACACTATGTTTTTGTCTCAAGTTCAGGATAAAGACTGAGAAATAAGACCACAACTAACACCCCAATGAAATATTTAGAAATTTTCTCGTGGAAAAGTTTCACTTTGACATTTTGCAATTCAAAACAGTTCATTTCGGCATGTTTTCACATGGAGCTGTATGCTCACAGGTAGTTCTAGTGCCTCTGCTTTATACGCCACAGGATCTATCCCGTTCAACACAGTCACGGTTCTCCTAGTGCAATGTTCCATTCCAGCCAGGGAATAGAGTGTATTAAGGGAAAAAAAAATTGACAAGAAGAACCATCCCACAGAGGAAAAAGGATTAAGTATCTCAGATTACATCTCCCAGACATGTCTTGTGGAGCTTAGGCACAAACAGGTTACTAACAAACTGATCCAGTTTGTTTCCAGTGTGTTCCAGCAAGCCATGCTTGAATTAAGATGATTGATTCACTGACCAAATACATCATTTTTCTAGGAAATAAAATTATTACCTTCTTCACAGTTATGTTTTCCAATAAAAAGTGTTTTGGTGCAAGTTTTAAAGCAACTGTAAAACTTCATGTATTTTGACAATTATCCTCAGCACCCAGGCTCAACTCTTCAAAGTTTTGGTCAGAAAAGAAAGTGATTGAATGTTTACTGAACAGGACTACTATAACTGGTTTAATCTCTACCATAGTTTTCCTAGGCAGAAATGTCACTTCCAGCTTGTTTCTGTGATGCTGATCTTCCCCCCCAGTAACTGCGTTCTTGTTATCTGCAGCACAAGCAGAAGAACAGTTCTGTTGTGAAAGAAGGAAATCAGCACAGCTGCAAGTTCTGCATCAGCTCAGAATACAACTGATGCCTCAGAAGAAGGGCTGAGGTTGAAGGATGCCATTCAGAAATTCCAGGAAGCCAGTTTAGTTTGAAGTAGACCGAACAGTGGGGAAGTATTACTGTGAAATTGAAGCAGAAGTCCTCAATGCTGCAGCTTTCACAATATAAAAACTGTATTTTCATCCTCTGTCACAAGTCATCAGGAATATCGGGTCCCGTTCAGATAAGCTCCCTGCTGACTGTGTCTCAGTCGGAGGTACCACTTTTCTAATTTCCCTGTCTTTGTCTATGCCTCAAGACAGCTGCTCTGAATTTCCCGGTGACACCTGCAGTTACGACCCTTACTATGAGAATTCAGTAATTCTTCCTGTCTGCCTGGATCAAGAGCTATGGTAACCAAGTGTTTCCTCTGAAGTCTGTGTGCATCCTTCTCCACCTTAGCCTTCGTATCTGTGCTCTGACACGGTGTTTGAAGTCAGCAGGTGAACAGTACACACTGCAGAATCTCCTTTCTGCATTGTGGGATTGCGGTTGCCAGCACACTCTCCCCTTCCCCCAGAAGTAACTTGGAGTAACAGGGAGGAGTCACGGCCCTGTGCTCTGGCCAACTTCCACTTGGATGATTACAGCCTGTGTGTCTATATCCCCGTTGCAGATTTAACTAGGCACACTGTACAATTCACTTCCCACCACAGCTTGCCGTGTAGTTTGCTGGGTGGTTAAGATAAGGTTCACAGAGATGGTGGATAGCCTTTGTGTATCATCTGAAATGTTCTGAAGTCCTTCTAGATGAAATACAGCCTGTGGGGATCTGAGAGAAAACAGCGTCTGAACAGACTCAGCACAACCTTGAGCCTCCAGGCTATGAAAAAAAAGCCCTTACATATGCTACTGAAACCTGATTCCTGGTGAAACATGCACCACACAGACTGAAGATCACACCTTAAGATGAGAAGAGAAAACATTAGAACCTGAGACAGACCTCAGTATCTAGTGGTCCACTTCTATCCCCTTATGAGGGGGGACACCACACTCGGGGAAATGGAGTCCAGCTTACCCTAGGAGAGGAGGCCACTAAGGGATTTCCCTGCACACTGCAACGCTGGGCTCCTGGCAGCAGGAGGCTGCCTGTGCGGTTCTGACACCCCAGGAAATCTGAACTGCCAGAATGGCCTGTGAGAGCCCTTCTGCTTTGTACTGCTAACGCAGGAGAGACTGAATGGAGAACCCCAGGGCCCATGTCTCAGGGGAGCAACATTGGAGGTTACCCCTCGTGTCTCTCCCCTCCGTGAATGTCAGACACATCACCACATCAGACGAGTATGTTTGCACGCATATTTCATGAGTGCTCTACATATTCTAGCTCCAGCCCTGCAACCCCCATCCATTACTTCTTGATCGTGTTGTGAACTAGCAGACTGACCATGCGTCATAGCTCTTACCAGCCTGCCAAGACAACTGCTATCACTACTAATTCAGTACCGATGCATACGTAACATTATTTCACTCTGAAAGCCTAGGAAATCAGAACACCGCTACCCAGCAAAAATAAGCCAACAGAGATCACTACTTTCTTTCTTACTTCAAGTAGATCATAAGAATCATAGAATCGTTTAGTTGGAAAAGACCTTTAAGACCATTGAGTCCAACTGTTAAACCAGGACTGCCAAGTCCACCACTAAACCATGGCGCTAAGCTCCACACCTGCATCTTTTAAATACCTCCAGGGATGGTGACTTGAATCAGCAAGACAAACAACCTAGTCCCCTCCCAAGCTGGAAGCCTTTGAAGTCTCTGAGCTGGGCATCCAGCCCTGTGAGTCAGCTGTGCCCATCCACCACTCCCCAGGAGGGCAGCTGCCCTTTGGAGGTCTTAAAGGGCCTCCACGGTCTGTTACATATCCCCTGCATCTAATGCTTTGCAACACTTTTAGCCATTTGTTGGCTTGCTGATGTTAATGTTCTGTGAACTCTTATCAGATATATTTATTACCACAGTTGTTAATGTTTTGGGAAGGCACAGGCTGGCTTGAGTTCAAAGGAGGACCACGAGAATGGAAAATAAGCCCTGAAGGTGCTTATTTCAGGAGCCTGACTAATGCACCTTACTGAAGAGAAGGTTGAAAAAGGCGATGTAGTGAGTGGGTGTTGATACTCACAGCTGCAAAAGGTGTTTTAGCGCAGGGCTTTTCAGTTCTGCATAGCAAGGTCCAGTTTCTTGCTCTTGATGTTAGAACCTCCAAAAATATATCAAGTGAAGTATATTTCTGAGAGGGGAATGTAATTAATCACCAGGGCAGAGCACAGGGGGTATCAATAAACTCACCATTGTTTGAGATTTTAAAAAGAGAAAAAGAAAGCTGTGCTGCATCTTCAGAGGCATGCCAGTGTGCCGCGGAGAGTAGGGTGTGTGAAGGGTGTGACGTAGCAGGATCTCGAGGTCTCTCTTTTAACTCAACAATAATATGCAAATCCTTAGTGTTTCTGCAGTGTATTCTGTGAAGGTGGCAGTGGGAAGATGTTCAAGGTCATATTATGATCTAGGAATACTAGGAAATGAGGTGCTGCATCTTGTGTAATTACTAGTGGATTTATTTGAATGCAGAGCAACAAAAGAAACAACCGCAGTCCCACTTAATTCCAGAGGGACAATGCTGCATGTGCAAGAGCTTAAAGCAAAAAAATCTAAATATATTTTGTCATTCCCATCTTTGCAGATCCTTTGTTCAGTGGTTATTAGTACAAAACTCACGTGAAGGAAAACAAAATTAAATCACCTGTTGCTCTTTTTAAATCTCGAATAGCTCTCATCTTCACAAGAAAGGTGATAGTGAAGATAGGATGGTGGTGGTGGTGGATAGAAGTTTGTAACTGTGGATGTGGAAGGCAAGGAATGAGTGGGAAGCCAAGGAGAATAAAAGCTTGCTTTTTCTGGAAGGTGTGTTGCTTTGTGGAAGATTTGTGTAGGCCAGGATGAGAGTTACAGTTTGGATACTCTCCTAGCTCCTTTCTGTTGTTCTATTTTTCCTGAGCTATCAGGGTGCTTGTTGTAGCTGTTTGAGAGGAATTCATTCAGCCTGGGTGAACAAGGTAAGGAAGAAAATTTCCATCATGTTCCTTTTCAAATTAAATATTTAGTTAACGATATTCATGCTACAAACTGCTTAAATATTACGTGGGCTTCGGTATTTTTTGACACTTCTTATAGCAGTAAGAAATACAGTTGACTACTTCAGACCATCCATACACTGTTCCTTCAGTGTTCCCTTTGAAGAAGAAGAATGAAGATGAGACTTCCTTGCCAGCCAGGATCAGCATGTTTCATACACTCAAAAGGCTAGAGCACAGCTGGAAAAAA
>VYZM01021681.1:285826-405068 GCA_013398915.1 Dromas ardeola
GAGAAAACAGAGAATAGGGCTTCGCCTGGTCTTGCCTGCTGTTAGCCCCATGAGAGAGCGGCTGCCCGGGAGTGGGGAGCTGCCCTCCGCAGAAGTATGGGGCCAGGCTGGGCTGGGCAGCTCTGCTTTGCCTCCTGTTCCCCACCAGAGGAGGAAGCAGTGGCTTGTCCTTTGGAGAAGGAGCATCTTCCCTATTGACTTCCCGACTGTCTCTGCCCTGTTCCCTGTCATGTCAGGGCTCTTCTCCTAGCCCTTAGGTCCCAGCATTCTTCAGTGTATCTCAGCCCTGGTGTCAAGCCCAGTTTGCAAAGACAGGGGACAGGGCAAGCTCTGGTCCCAGGAGAGGCTGGTAGGAAGGAGGGAGCAGCAGGAGAGGGTGAGTGCTTGGGTTTTTTTAGTAAGTTGAAGAGAAAGAATCAAGGGCCTGCCAGTAACAGGTTTTCTCATTGAACTCAGCATAGCATTGCAATGAAGGGCATAATTAGGTGTCCCTCTCTGTAGCTCGTGTTCTTTTATTGTATGAAGTTATAACTGTAACTTAAGTGCAAGAAGAAAACAAACATGTTAGAGGGAGCTTTACATTTGAAATATTTTTATTGGGAGCTGAATCCACCCTGAGATAAGCAGAAAGGATTTTGTGAAAGACACACAACTTTGCTTAGACTTTATAGACTTAAACTGGAGACACAATGGGGAAATTAGGTTGAAAAAAAATTATGTTTTTACATATATATGCAGCAGTCACACAATCAGTCATATGGCAAGAAGGGATGTACTGCATTGGATCAAAGGGGAAGAGCCTAGCATGAGATTAAAGGGGGGATAATTGCAAGCAACCAGAAAGTTTTATAATAGAGGTGATAATAATATACAGCAAAGGAAGGAAACTGCAAGGAACAGAAATGAGGATAAAATGCAAATAAAAGAGATCCTTTGATCCTTCTGGCTTTCTCTCTGTATAACAGAATTATTTTATCACCCACTTACTTCATTTCCCTTCCACTTTCATCTTGCTTTCCTCTGATAGCTTTTTAGTTCCCCTGCCCTGACACTACACCAGGTCTGCCTCCCTCCACATGTCTTGTAGCAGCGCAGCGCAGGATAAATCTTCATCAAGTGACAATTCTAAATATGAAACATCTCCAGTGAGAGACTGTACTTCTCATTTTGCTGCTGATTTTGGGAAGCAACAGAGCTGACAGAGGGATGAGGTCCGAAAATCGCCCCACATAGCGAGCCACATGGCATGAGTTCAGCCTGAAATGCCAAAGCTCCCGACCACCATTATGGGAGAAAATGTAAGCATTTAAAGAAAAGGCAACCCAAGAAAGAAGCAGCCTGGGAGTGGGATTTTCCAGATATTTTTGGAAATTTCAGATTTTTACCAAAGCTGTGGAAGTAAAAACCATTTTCCTTCCTCCCGCCTTCCCGTATTCTGTATCCTGTTTGGTTTCACAGGTCAAGAGGTCTGTGACCAGAAGGAAGGAAGCAGCCCTTTCTAACAAGGACGTCATTTGAGTCTTCTAACAGAAGCCTCCGCACTATGGCACTTCAGAACGCCTGGTCAGTCCTAGCTAGAAGCTCAGGCTAAACTTGGTTACGTGAGTCACCACTTTACAAACATCATACCTCAGGCATGACGGGAAATAACAACAGTGATACTAATATACACCAGAGCAAGGAACAGAAAAGAGGGGAAAAATAAAGAGGAGCAAAAATAAAGAGCCAGTTTCTGCTCTAAGATGGCTAGAAGGTGTGTTGATGGCCTAAAAATGGGTAAAAAGCATGCCTGGCAGTGATTTCTGGGGGTGGCTTGCTCTCTGCCAGCTCTGAGGAGGTGAGACTTTAAAGCATAGGAGCTTTAGCTAGAAGGACTCTCGTTTTGTGTTTGAGTAGCAGCTCCAGCTGTGTGGGAAGATGAAGGCATCCTCGGTGCGCTGCCATTTCTGGGGGTGCACTGGGAAGGCCGGCTTTGTACGTAGTGCTTTTTCTGATGATGCTCAGAGAGCACGGCTGCAGGAACGTATTTGTTCCCTCTTCTGAGGTAGGACCCAGAGCGCACCCTTTTTACTGAGTGCTTGTACGGGCACTGTTAGTGAGAGCCCTGCTGCTTTGAGGGTAGGGGATGCCCTGCATCGGCTGGAGAGTGGGTGAGGTGTATTCTGGGGAGTAGGAAGCAGGTCAAGTGGGGCAGATATAGGTGTAACAACATGAAGGGGTGTCTAATGCAGCTGGACTTCGGAGTGAGATGAGAATGTGATTAGTCCCATCCGCCTTGTCACAGCCCTCGGCTTTGACAGGTCACTCCTGGCAGAGCTAGTAGTACCTGCTTCCTCTGATCTTAAATGGTCTCACCGCTGAGGGACGCTATTGAAAATATTTGGTTTTCCACCTACTGACTCATTTTCTGATCCTCTGGAGGCTAAGTAGAATGGGTGAATTGATTTGAGCAGTATGGACAAGTGCTTAGAGGAGTGAATAACGGAGATGTAGAGCATATATGCCACACTGTGACAGTTGTTGTGTTATACCATGCTGGTGGGAAACAGGGCAACAACAAAGATATCAGAAGTGAGACAGGAGACTTGGACTTTTGCAGATTAATTAATCAAATGCACTCAACCACAAGTAACGAGAGAGGGATGCTCCATGCTTTGTACATAATTAAATATTTCAGTATCAGTGATAAAATGATACAAACACAGCTCTGATCTGCAAGGATCAATGATGAGATTTCTGTTACTCTAGTGCTTCCCAGCTAAAGCTGTTCCTAAAACTTTGTGAAGAATTTAGATAAATCCTTCTCAAAATTGAGAACTGTTTTTAATCTGATAGATTTGCCATGTTTCAGTGTTGTGTAAGATGTAGGATTTTGTGTGATCGAGAGTTAAAAATGAAAATATAAAGGGGGTGTGTCTGTGCCCTCTGGGATGTGTTCTTCGAGTTCCCAGCCTGGGTCTGGAGGACCAGCCTACCGGTATTTCTCCAGCATCGCCGTCGTGGTGACTTTTGCCGACTATTTTTGGCCACTGCAGATTCATTGCATACCACAAGAGGTCAGCACTGGATAAGGTTGCACTTCCAGTGGATGGTCTTAAATTTTCAGCTGTCGAGAATGCGCAGTTCCCACCTGTTTCCGTAAAACTGGTGAGCACTGAGTTCCTTTCAGTAACAGTTTTATGTAATACAGTTTTAGCTGACACATACTTTTAATCTCATCTTTCCTAAAAATAATTGTTTTTTGTTTATTTTCCCTTTTCTGCATGCTCTTATTTTGAAAACTAAATTTGTGAAAGGGGCCTCTGGACCATATATATATATACGCACGCACACTCCCCCCTCCCCACCTTACACACGTGTGTATATATTATTCTACATATATTCTATATATTATAATACATATGTTAAAAATGCTGCTTATAGCATTATGAAGAAAAGCTAACAGTTAAAAAGTCTGTGAAGGAAGAGTAAGTGCTTCCAGCCAAAAGGGAATGTTCACATGTTACTGAAAAATACTGAAGTTTAAGTCTGGTGGACCGGTGATCCGCAGCGTCAGATCGAGACACTTGTAGCTATGCCATAAGGCTGGTTAAAAAAAAAGCTTTGTCATTTAACCCAGTCCTTGGTAGTGGTTCCTCCCTGTCTCCCTGTCCATAAGTTTTGTTCTGGTTTTCAACCTGACAAAAAATCAATGTAGTCTTGTTTCACAGCAAGATGCTGTACTGTAGTAACTACAAGGCAAAGCTGAGACAAAGAGTAATGAGTAAGTTGTTTCTCATTTGCCTTGCACTGAAACAAATGTGTTTGAAAACTCTTCTCCTTCCCCAAAAATTGTAAAAGGAAAAAAAACCCTGCATCTGTTTGTGGTGGTATCATCTGCGAATAAAGCAGGAAAATATAATTCGGGAAGGTGCAAATTCTTTCTTTCTCTCTCTCTCTCTCTCTCTCTCTCTCTCTCTGCTCTCCAAAGCTAAACTTAGAACATAAATCTTAGCATAATGTTTGCTTTTTATTTTGTTAGCCAAAAAGAGAAATGTAACTTCGTCTTCAAACCAGTATGGCAATTTTTATAAACCAAGTATTTTTTTTGGCATCATAAAAAAAGAGTGGGTGTGAGAGAGAGAAAAAAATTGGCAGTTTAAGGAAATAAACTAGAAAATAATGTGTTCAATTAAGGGGCACCAAAATAATGTTAGTGTTCTTTAAGTGGTATTTCATTGCTAAAAAGTTGCTTTTGGTGCAGTAGGTTTCCACTGGGACCTCACAGAAGATTCCAACATAATGATTTTGTAACCCCATATTTGGAAAACAGGTCTTAAAGGTACTGGCATTAAAAAAAAAGACGATGACAACATTTGAAGTACAAAATTATAGAATCATAGAATGGTTTGGGTTGGAAGGGACCTTAAAGATCATCTAGTTCCAACCCCCTGCCATGGGCAGGGACACCTCCCACTAGACCAGGCTGCTCAAAGCCCCATCCAGCCTGGCCTTGAACACTTCCAGGGATGGGACATCCACAACATCCTGGGCAACCTGTTGTTGCCTCACCACCCTCATAGTGAAAAGTTTCTTCCTGATATCTAATCTAAATCTACCCTCTTCCAGTGTGAAGCCATTACCCCTTGTCCTTCACTACATGCCCTTGTAAAAAGTCCCTCTCCAGCTTTCTTGTAGGCCCCCTTCAAAATGTACAGGCTATCTCAACAAAAATTGTTTTCTTGCAGCCAAAAGTATTTGAAGCTCAAATTTGAATTTAGTAAATTATTTTTGCTAAAAGAAATGAGGTTAGAGGAAGTTATTGTTGCAGACAGAGAAGGAGTCATTATGTCTCAAAATTTTTTAAAGGAAGTACGTGAGGACGTGAAATATTTATAAACCAGACGCACCTAAGGTTGTGTTCAGAACTGTCTCAAAAAGAGACAAAGCCTGTGTGGGAGGGGAGATGAGGGAGTGTAGGTATGGAATATTGGGCTAAAATGCAATCCCTTTTCTTTAATGTACAGAAGTAGAAAACATGATGTTTGCATAAAGAGAACTGTAACGGTCTGTGTGCTTGTCTTCAGAAACATCAATTACAGCAGAGATTATTATCTCTTAAAGTGGCATTTAATTAGTGGAATTTCATCTGAAATACCACTAAAACGCTTCCTTGCTAATGATGTCAAATCCCTTCCTTTTTATATGTAGAGGAATCAGCCATAGGATTACCTACTCTAATGATACAAGTCAGACAGCTTTGGGTACCTGCCCAGCAGGAGTGGGGCTATGAAGTCAACAGACGACTCCAACTGAAGCTACAAAGAGCATCCTTCACTCCAGCAGTGCCCGGTATACGCAGGATTAAATGCATGTTCAGGAAGGGACCCTTTGGAGAAGCCTGACTGTTAGTGATGATACACGTTTGTTGGGCAGCAGGGCAGGGCCTCCTCGCCCAAGCTGTTTTGCCGCTGGCTTAGAGAACAGATGAGTTTAGAGATCTTCTTTACTAAAGATGGATGATCGAGTATGCATGTGTGTGGTGAGAAGGTGTTGCCTGAAGGGAGGAAAAGGCGAACAGAAGAGTGATTAAACCACTCACTAAATTTAATAGCCTTGCTATTTATACTGGAGTCGGCTTTGCAGCAGTGGGTAGGAATGCATTAGCCAAAGGAAAATCTAAATATGACCTAACAAAGCTAGAAGGGGAGTTGAGAACTTGGACAGAAATGGTACTAGTTTATAATTTTCCTTTTTTTTTTTTTCTTTAACAAACTACTCCCTGTTTCAGGAATGTGTCTCCAACTTGCAAGTTTAAAGCAGTAGCTTCATTAGCTTTACCATGAGAAAAGCATATCCAAATGAAGCTTTGCCTATCAATCAGGAGTGTTCCTTGTTGTGCACAGGGAGGCTACTCTTCCACTGCCAGACAAGAGCAGGATAGGAAAAGTGTTGCAAGCTTAATGCATCAGGAAGACCAGTTTTATAGCATGAGCCTGGAAGTGGGAAACCATACAGTCACTAGCTAAAGGCTGCACTTAAAATTCACAGGGCCCAAACTTAAAATTCAAGGGCCACACTCCTGTCCCGGGTGTCTCAGCTCATGTTATGGTGTCTAAATACCTGCCTTCTGATCAAAGGGAAGGAATTCAGTCCTGTTTGTAATGAAGTCAATGCAAAGGCTGTCCTTGACTTGTGTCGGTCCTTGGTCGATGCACTGACATTCACAGCTGTAAAAGAACTAAAGTTCACATAAACAAGTAGCAAAAGTTATACACAAGGGTTTTATTACATGAATAATTTGACATACTCCACGGTAGTCAGATACAAGTGCATTTAATTAATGTTTTGTGGACATCGTAACAGTCAGAATATTTCAGCTGAACAGTCAGTATTTGGCTGAATTCAAGCCAGTGCAATTCATGACATAACCATAAACAGGAAGTTACAGGTCTACAATGAAGTTAGACTAGATAGCAACAGCATATTTATTGTCACATCAAAGCATTACAAAGTATGAAAGCCCAATATTTCAACTATCTCTAAAATGGTATTTGTACAAACCTGTCGTAGATACCTAAATGTAAGGATTCTTCGCATCAGTAATGGATCATGACTTTCTCTATTTTTTGGAAGTTATTTCAATATTCAAAACTATTTGGGGCAACAAGAAGAAATGTAAACAGCTGATGGTCCTTTGAAAGTCCCTTCTGAGAAAATACATTGTGTGCCACAGGAAAAGTGCATTCTAACTGGTGTGTCTGCTATGGCCAGTTTGACTCAAATTCACTTAGCACCAGGTATTTATCCATTTCTGCAGTAAAAAGTTAGAAAATCTTTGTATTAACTCAGAAAAGAGAAAACAAAGTCAAAAGTTTTTTTCTTCTTCTTTCTTTAGAGGAACAACAATTAAATAAAAAAAACCCCACCCCACATTTGAACAGTTACCTCTTATGTACAAAGGAATCAACAGCCAGCAAAGCGCATAGCCAGTGAACAGTCTTTATTATTTTTTTTTCTTCAGGTTCATGTACCTGAATAGATGAGTTTATTTACAGGTGGACAGGTATCCACAGAAGTAATAATCAGAATACTTCTATTTGGCTAAAAGTTGTATAAAAAAAGACAAAACACTTTTTTTCAAATACTTTCCAAATATATATATATATATTAAAAGTATTCAGTATTTCCATTAGTGCCAGAGTTGGAAGCTCTTTCTCATTTTAAAAAGTTAACTTTGTGATAGTAAGTGACAGCAAAGGACTGACGGTTGCAGTCAGAGCTTTGATTTGCAGGACTGCAGCTGGATCTACACCAGGCCCCCGGGACAGTTGCAGATTGCAGAGAAATGCGGTAGTGTCTTTCTGTTGCTGTTACAGGCCACATCCAAGTAATGGAGATCTGCCAGCTCCAGAGAGCCTCCCCTTCCGCACCGATCATCCCTACGGCTACCTCTGCGTAACCCTCCTGGGGACAGGTCCTCTACTGATACACACGGTCACCGCTATGGGAGATATGGCAGCTGATAACCACTGAAGACCTGCCCTCAAGCATTTTTTTCAAGTCATTGGGTTCTGTGGATCACGTTGAAGGGGCCCCGGTAAGGAATATGTTTTTCTATTGAGCAACATACAAAAAGCATTGCATCTTTTTTAAAAGGACAGTGATTAAAAAAAAAACAACAACCAACCCAAAAAACTCAGAAGTAGTGGAAATATTCTTTATGCAAATGGACAACTAGCATGGGCAGGTAGCTCAATAAATGGGAAAACATAATTTCCACACTAATTCTTGTAAAGAATATAAACCCAAGGCCTTAGCCCATCAAATACAAATACGTACTGTAAAAATATTTTACAGTAAATCTAAATGAGTGCACATCTCTGGATAGATAAGAATACTACTGCCTTCATACTGGTGACAAATATTTAAATAGTTTGCATATAAACAAAATCTTTGTGTTGTTGTTGAGTCCAGGCTTGCTTTACTCTAAAGCAAGGATATTCTTAATACTTTTTTTGTGTGTGCGTCTTTCTTGCTGTAGCATAAACTGTAAGAAATACACTTCATTCATCGACCAGACTGGGCTGATGTATACTACAGCAACAACTCAAAATTGAAGTAAGAATGTTGCATGTGATGCCTTTTTCCTTCATTTAATTACACCAGCAACAAGAACAAGTCATTCATTTTTCATCTTTCCTACTCCCTTCCAACAGATGGCACACTAAAAACAAGGTCTGATCCTTCGCCTCTTACACACCCCAGCCCTGAAGTCCAGTCAATGATTAGGATGAAGGACCGAGAGTTTTGAGCAATGTATCATCTGGGGCAGCAGGTCTCAGCCGTGAGACCACAACCCCCAAGGAGCCATCCCTGCACCCTCAGTGTTGTGCTGCAGAGTGACATGGAGAAGTGGTGGTAAGAACGAAATGGGGCTGGTAGGGTGGCTGAAAACTCTCACGCAAGGGGGAGGATTACGGCTGCAAGCCCAATTTGCAGTGGCCTCCTCCTTGGTATCTAGTGTTGCTGCAAATTCCTACTGACCCTGCGTGAGAGAGCAGCGGCTGGTCCCCCTCCGCTGCCCAAGCGTGCAAGATGCTGAGCAAATGTGCAAGAGGTGCTGGGGCCGGAGCAGCAGCAGCAGCTCTGGCTGAGCGAGCACAGGTACCACATCCCTCTGCTTGGCCACACTGGGCCCGGGCGTCCAAACTGGTCCCCCAGAGCATGCCAGGTCCCTGCCTTGGCCACAGGCCACTCTGCTCCTGGGGCCCTGCATCTCAGCACTCCTCTGTCCTGCGTCTCGGGTTTTTGGAGAGCAGAAACAAGACAGGAGGCAAATACATGCTAAAGGAAATGGGAGCAGTTTCAGCTCATGAAGTCTGGGGGCTGCAAACCTAGGGGAAAAGGCTGAATTGATTCAAGATACAGTATGCAGCTGTACGAAAATGCATAGTTTGTACATATACATTCATTTACAAAGATCAAAGGAAAGTTCTTTGCTATGTAGTTTAATCACCACCTGCTTTCAACAAAAATGCAACCTGACAAAGCTCCAGGAGAGCAGTTAAACACGCAGCTTGTGAGTTAATGCTAGCTGAATGGCATTTCCCAAATAATTAGCTGCTTCTTGCTTTTTGGAGATAATTTTAAGTAGTTTTTCATTCAAAGACTGTTGGTTTTGAAATAACATATCATAGATTTTGGGATTTTGAGAGATTCCAATTCAACCATGGTCATCTGAGTATTGGTACACCCTGCTTTGAGGTTTATTAACAAGTATAAGCCCTGTAAGACAAACAAGCAAACCAACAGAAATCTGGTTTTAACTATGGTGTGAGAGCTAGATTAAAACGCGATTCTTCTAAAATGCTGAAGTTCTGGTTCAGTAGCGAGTCGTGCTTTTTTGGCAATACCTGAGCTAGTATTTTGAAAATTCTACAAGTTTGCTCACTTTTGCTTTTATTTCAGTTAACACTTTAGAACCTAGCTGTTTCCTATCAGGAATGTCTATTGTCCTGAGCATCCCTGAATGTACAACAGCAATGTACTAGGCAGGATGGGCTTAGAGACAACGAGAAAACCTTGGTTTAAATGGTTTATTTTAATCTTGTTTTCCATTTGTGCTTTTTCTGAAGAAAAATTGCTTTCTCACTTGTGATACTTAATAGAACACAGTAGTTTGCTACTAAACGGAACTTTAACAAAGATCACTCCTTTTTACTAATCAAGATGTTCTATAAATATTTAATTCAGCAATGAACTGACTTTGTTCATGGTATTTCACCTTCATGTTTCTTCATTAATTTTTACTTAGGGGAAAAAAAGGGTTAATGCACTTGTTTGTTAGATGACTTAGATTCTTCCTTGCAATTTTTATTCAATCATATCCATGAAAATTGCACAAAAGCAGGCTTGAAACTAGAAAAAATATAATAATCAGATAATCAGGATTCACAAGGAGGAGGGTAAATTTATCAAATCATATTTTACAATCTAAGTGAAGAAACACTGCCTGTAGTTAGTGAACTGATCATTCACTGGGAAACGAAAATCAGAAAATATTTTTTTCCATACAAACAATGAATATTAAAAGTGCAAGAGGATGAGATTTGCTCATTCCAAAACCCAGTGACCAGAAAAAAACTATTCATTACCTGAATTACTTGAATAACTTAAGGAAAAAACATTCCGTCTCAATTTTTAGAAGTTGTTACTCTGTCCAAAGCTGGTTTAGTGCATTAACAAACTCAGGCGCTAGTGCTTAGCAAATTAGTAATTCAGTAGTCTTAAGTTTCAAGTGCAAGCACATAGTTCTTAGTATTTATCTCAATTATTTTCATAGACTTTCAGGCATTAATATACGCATTGCTAATTTCACAGATATTTTTAATTTAAGAAGAAGATCTGAAATGTTTGGAGCGTCATGACTTGCACTGAGAATGACTCCCTGCGTGTCTGAAGTCTATTGGAAGTGCTCTTGGTTCAGCAGGCAGAATTGACTCAGATGCAAACACAAAGCTTTTAACACTTTTTTTTCATATAAAGTAACAGCAAAATTCTTGGAGGAATTTTGGAGAGCCCAAGTCTGTATGTTTTTGATATAAGACTAAAACATTTTCAGTGGCAACAGACTGCAGAGGCGTTTTGATGAGTTATGGCCAAGGTCCTCTGAATTCTGGAGTTCTCCCCAGCTGCCAGTGCTACAGGGAGACAGTGAGAGTTCAACAAAGGTCTGCATGGTGGCATTTTATTGTTCTGTGGAATTTTTCTCTTAAGAACAAGAAAGGAAAAAGCACCTGCTTCTAATAAGAAACAGTTTTTGCGATGTATGAGTCACTGCCAGTGTCGAAGTACCTTATCTAAATCTGCTGTGCTGGCCCACAGATTGCCCCCAGAGGGCAGAATCAAATCAGATTGCAAACGAGTATTGGCTACATGCAAAAGTCTTCTCTTTTATGTTTTCCTTAATCATACATGAAAAGAGAAAACTAGCAAGGCAACAGCGCTGTTACTAGAGCTGCCTGACAGACTGCCACCTGGGAGTAGGCCTGTTACTGCTCTTGCTCCTCAGCCAAACACAAATTGAGTTTTCAGAGACACCCTGTGCTTAGTGCAAAGGTTTTAAACTTAGTTCTTTCACAATTGCAAGACCTAAGCAGCGCTACGCAGCACTCATCTCTGTGGTAGGAGGTGTAGGTAACATTACTCTATGCTTCCTCTTCAGCACAGGTATCATGGTGCTCACCAACATTAAGCACGCAGCTTGCATACCACTGGCAGTGCACTTGCCATGCTCCAGGGACTCCTCTTAGTCCCTGAAAGGACACAACAGCTTTACAGTGTGCAGAAATACCCCGATCCTGCACATCTTTTGTAGGCGAAATTGAAGCTCAATTAAAAATATCAAGACGATACATTCGCAACTCAAGGTGAGACCGTACTCATGCTATTGGAGCAGCAGTTACCTTTCACCTATGGATATAGACATGAAAAAGCAGAATGTCTGAAAGTCTCTTAAAAGGAAGTGGAGACTCTGGGAGGTGGTTGACAAACCAGGGGTTTCACACCGCGGTGTCAAGGACTTCAGCGCTGTGCGTGGTCTGCGCACGCACACGCTCATCAGCCCGGCAGAGGGGAGCCCAGGAAGGGCTCACCCAGGGAAGGAAATGAGCATCGCTGTCTCGCCCTCTCACCCCTTTTTACTGCCGTGTGCTTTGTTGTCTAGTCACTACAGACTTCCACTTTTCTAGGTGTGATTTGGAATAAAGAGTTTGGACAAAGTAAAAGTAAAAAAGGTCTTTATTTTTCAATATACTCCACAAGATTAGAAGGGATTCTGTGCTGGGGCAGAGCAGCTGTTCTTTGTTTAAAGTGTTGAAACTGGAATCTAAAAATTCTTAAGCTAAACTACATCCAACAGATGTTGCTGTAAGTTCAACATCAAAACCAGAGGGAAGATGAGTTCTTCATTAGCTCATTTAGGAACAACAAGATTGTCTTTAGGACACTAGTTCCCAAAATTGGAGGGGAAAAAACAAATGGAAATACCATTGGCAACCTGAAGTGGGCCTGTAAGTGTAAGAGTTTGGAGAGCTACTGTGTAAAGCAAGAAAATACAAACTCATGTACAGCTTCTGGTGGTGTCGCCCCTCCAGAGACAAGGGGCTTCTCAGACTATACAGCACTGCATTAGCGTACTGAAAAATTATCTCTTTGGTAATAAAGTTTAACCGATTTCAACTCTTCTGTGAGCTCTCTTCATCTTAACCCTGCTTACTAAATAGTTTCATACTTCTTTAAACTAGATTAGGGTAATTTTTTAAGACCCATATCAATTAAACTAATGCAGGGTTTGCATATAAGCAAACCCGATGTCTAGAACTTTGTCTCCTGCTTATTCCTATTCCATTTTAAAACCATGATATCCATTAATGTATTGAATTTACCAAATGGTAAATCATTTCAGAAGCTATAATATTTCTCAACGTATCATTAAAAATGTCTCTAACCTAAATAGGTTTTTTGCTGTATTTTATGGAACTTGTATTTTTATAAAAACATCTCAGTTTCATGGTAAATTTCCAGTTAAAACTAGATCAACAAAACCTTTATTGTTTTTTACATCAAAAATACATGGCCAAACAAGTGAAAAAAATATATAAAGTGCAATGGAGAGCAAATTAAAGCTCAGTAATTTTACACTGAGTGAAAGAAAAGATGCTCTGGTTCTAAAAATAGTAACTCAGAAAAAATGTTTTCAAAAAAGAACTTAAATTTACTTTACATTCTCCCAAACAATATTTGATAGGAAACAAAGGAAGAACAATATATTTGGGCAGATATTTCCCTTTTGTGATGGAGGTGAGACAAAAGGATGCATGGATCTAAATACTGCAGCCTCATGCAAGCAGAGTGTATTAGAAATCCCATATTCATAAAAACTGGGCAACTGGGCTTTTGTTTTGCTACAGGGGCTTAACTTGTGCTAAATTCACCGCCTCCTATGATGGATATACTTTTCTTAGATGAAATAATATATGAGAAGCAGATTACAAGAAAACATAATTGCTTTTTTTTCAGAGAGTTTAAAAAAAACGTGGTGCAATGTTACCTTATGAACCTTTACCTTTTCCTCAGCATTCCCATCGCTATTACACTGATGCTGTAATAAAGAGAGGCTGAAAAACTGCAGTAGCAAAGCAGCTGAGGATCTCTCCTCTTTGCTGCCATGTCTGGATAAGAAGTACATCCTGGTTTTCTGTGGCCCAGAGATCTCATACAGAGGTCACATCTCCCCCCCCCCAGTAAAACTTGCCTGGCCTGAGATTACCCTGAGTAACATCAGACGGGCTCCAGGACGCCCCTGGGGTCAGGGGAGGAGCAAGGTCCAATACGGTTCCTGTTCATGTCCCTTAACTCCTCCAGTATCTGCTTAGCAAAACCATAGCACAGTTAAGATGTAGTCTTAAGACTCACTGCATGTAGGATTACTGATCTGAATCCTCTCTTTTGCCTGACAGGCCCCATTTCATATTAAAATCAATGCTGTTTTGATGGTATTCTAGCAGTGCTAAGCAACCAGCCATTAGTGGAGCTCTCTCGAGCTGGCTGCTGTAGGAGTATGTGCAATTCCAGGCCCTTAATGAGACTCCAGCCAAGCCAGGGTGGGATAAAGGCAGTATTATCATGCCTGCCACCTGAAGAGCAGAGGTATGAACCCAGAAAGCCATAAAATGACCTAGCCTTTAGGCATTTTATATAGACCTGCACTTTTAGGAGTGGTTCAAGCCAGCATAACCCGGCACGTTTCTCTCTGGAAGGCTCTGCCAGGGGGCAGGAACAGCTCTTTTAACAGCAGCTCAAGCTTACACCAACCTAACCTGAACTACAGTGTTAGGTGAAATGTAGAGATCTAAGTCTAAAATAATATCCCCAGAACCTGATGACTAACAAAGATAACATACGGTTCCCTGCAAATGCAGAGGTGGCTGGTGCTGTGTTAGAAATGCCACTGGAAAGTGATGGGGCTAATAAAACACTCGCTTAGCAAGTGGAAGAGTTGGGAAAGAGTTGGAGTGAGTCTCCTTTATCTGGGGGTCAAACTCACACTGGCCTGATTTTAGGGCTTTTTGCTGGGTCCCAGCAAGTCTTGGGAAAAGGACAGAGTTAAGGTTACAGGGCTCCACAAGAGCCCAGTCAGCAGCATGCTCCCACTGGCTAGTCAGGGAGCTGCAGCATGGCTCTGGGAGGGGGGAAACCACTACTTACGATTTCAGCTCCGACAATACTGTAATTTAGTCAGTGACCTTCCGTATCACAAGAGTTCTCCAACAGTTTTATTTAAATCTCCGAAAGAAAGAATATTCGTCAGAAGAGCGTTCTGTACTGTGGGTCATGCATGAATGCAGATAACCACCTCCCTCAAGCTGGACACAGCAAAATGACAGCACACGGGCTACGGTGGTGACTCCCTTCACAACAGGTTGGCTCTCCTGGATCCCATTCTGAAACCTCCTCCTGTAGGATGGATTACACACAGGCTGAATACCATGCGCTTAACAGCTCTTAAATCTGTCACTGGGTGACACATCCAAAGTTCTGCCACTTTGGTATTACTAGAAACTGAGCCAACATCTTCCAACAGCCATGCAAGTGTGCCTGGGTATGAATCCATCCCTCTCGCAAAGCCTAAAAGCAAAATTCTCACGCACTCAGAAAACGAGATTCACAATTTCACACTCCCAATTACAGCGGAAATAGTGACACAGAGGAAAACCCAAGTGCCTTCGTTCTACAACCATGTGAGCTGTCCTAGTCAATGCACTTATTCGCAGGAATAATTGCAACTCTCCTGAGAAAACCTGCAATGCTCCGAGGGCTCAGCTAGTTACAACGCTATCTGCGTTTTGCTCTTAACTGTGTAACAAGATTTTTTATCAGGCTTGCAATTTATGAAACAAACAAACAAACAAACAAACAAACAAACAAACCAAAAAACTTCTGTAATTTTCGGCTTAAGACTGGTTTCCTCTTACTGGGATCCAATTCTGAGCAATTTTATTCCAGGTCTTACCTGACTGGCTCAAGCCTCTTTCAACTAATGTCTCTAAATTTGTCTTTTGGCCCTTTGCTAGAAGTCAGTCAAACAGGGGAACAACCAGCTTTCTGTTGAACAGATCTGATTATTTCCGTCATTCAGTTATAAGGTGTCTTTGAGCATAAGTCAAAACCAGTAAGAGAGAGATGGCAAGATGATGTGTATGGCGTTACTTAACAGCAAAAAGGAAAGCAAGATACACCATACTTGGGAACCTGTACTCTGTTGACCCCGCGGTGCAGACAGAGAGAAGAAATATGTGCGGAGTTTTTAGTATGAATGTTCAAACCCTTTTCCGTAACTGAACAATGAACCCTCAATGTCATCTTTTCCTGTATAACCTTCTGCTTGCATGAACCCTCCACGTGAGTTGGAGCAGATCATGTTGTATGATCTCACTCAGACTGTACACTATGATGAAGAAATCGCTCCATTTTAAAAGTTATTTTCAAAAGAATACAATTTCAAGCCGAGTATTGGTAATTTAGGAATGCCTTCACAATCAGAATACAAACAAATAAAACCCAATAAAATGCAAGAGACAAAAAAACACTGAACACTAAAGTAGGCATTTTCATGATATCCCGGGAATTTTCAGACTAAACTATCTCTGTAACCAAGGGCAATATATTTTTTTTTTTCTTTCAGTAATCCAGAATTTGTATACCTTTCTAAAAGTGTTACTTCTGCCATGTAAAACAACACACCACTATTCTACGTGATTTACAACTCCTCCTCCTTCTCCTTTTAGTTCTTAAGAAATCCCAAATCCTGTTTCATAATGTATAATAAAATGGTTATAAAATTATACCAACATTATCATTTCAGAGAGGTAATATGATCCCAGTGCTATAAAAGTCAGTTTTAAAAGAGTGCACATTTCGCAGTGATGTACAAACACACACCACTTGTTTCCATAATTTAGCCCTTTTGTAAGTATTGCACCTTGTTAATAAGGCTACTGTCTATTTTCTTTTAACAGTAAAAATTACGTAAAGACAATATCACTTGTGGCTTAAAAGCACAGTATTCCGAAAGTTTTTAGGTAAACTTATTTATTTCCTTGCATACACAGAGCTCCTATGCCTCCAGTTGCCTGGACGAGTGTTGAGTGTACAGGGAATACAGACAGAACTATATAAATTTATAAAATGTGACCCGCTTATGCTTTTTTTTTTTTTTAATGTGCTCAAATAAGTTCCTTTGAGCTTGATGGCAAATGGACACCTCTTACAAACCTAAGCAATGCTTTCACATGCTGAAATGTACCGTTAAATTTGTCTTCTTTCTCACTTACCCTTTGCAATGCAAAGAGTAATTAAAAAAAATAGTTTTTTAAATTTGTCTGGTTTTCTAAATACAAGATAAATTGCATAAAATCAGAAGAAGATAGATTGTCTTACGAAGTGCGTATTTCAAACAAAGCTGTAAGAGTATCTGCTCTTGCCAAGGCCTGATTTCAGAGGAGCATAAAAATCCATGCCTAACTTCAGCAACACGGAGAGTTTCAGCAACAAACTCCACCAGTGAAGTTAAACACCCATTTGAGTGCTCTGATGAATCCGAGCCTACATTTTATTGTGGAATACCAGCAGTTCTACCTCCGCGCAGCCATACCTGCTCATTTATAGATTATGTGCACCCCTTCCCTGAAAGATTTGTTGGCACCACTGTAAGAATTAATTACTACAGTTAAATGCTGACACTAAAACTTCTGATGCCAGGTGCTATTTACATTTTTAGGTCCTAATATTGAAGATTCTGATTTTTATTCACTACAGTATAAATATTTGGGAATTTGCAGAATGGCATCCTTGGACAGAGGAAAAATTATTATGGTCCAAAAATAATTTCTTTGCATACAAATAAAGAAAAAATTCGAGAATTTGCATATGTATTTCTTCATAATACTACTTAACATGGTTCAATAAACCCTTGGGTTTAGTGAAGCTGCTACCTTTTGCAGATATGAAAAAAAAAAGTGGTGGGATGTTTTCTTTTAATTTCATGCAGAATTAGCACTTTGCAAAGTGGAGTACTCAACGCCTCCAGAATATCATGCTAACATATTATTTTTTTGCTTGCTGAAGTAATCTGTTAAGAAACAATCCAATTAGAGACAAAGTATCCTTTCACCAAGCAATTATATAAACAAAAAGCCTTTATATTTACAGTAGATCCCAAAAAGATTTATACAAATGTATAGATTTATATTATAATTAGTTTACAGTTCAAGCTCATTTTCTGTATTTTTTATCATCTAACATCTTTTTTTTCTATTTGGAACTTTATAAGCTATAGCATTAAGTTAGACCATATTCACTAATTAGTGCTTCATTATAATTTTAATGACATACTGCTCTCTAAATTTTGCCCAGAAGAGAAAAAAAAAATCAATTTCTTAGCCATTTTCCATTCAAATAAACCCGCATCCTGCCTTTACAGCCCTCTTACATTCCCTGAGGAAATTTGTATTAATTATATTTTTTCTTTTTCTGTCTTCCCAAGGTAGTTTTTTGCAAACATTTTAGTACTTTTTGCTTATCTGACCATTGCACATCATGTATTAATTGCTGCAGGGTATAACATACTAAGATAAGGACTCCAAAGTCAAACCTGACTTTTTTAAAGAGGATTGGCAAATGGTAAACACTAACTTTCAAACATTTTAAAATGTTCAAGTCCATCTTTAGCATTGAATTACATCAACAATTTCGATTTAATCTCAAAAACCTACCTCATTTGGTATAATCTTGTGTATACGCCCAAGTAATAGGAAAGCTGAAACAGCATTTCTACTGCTAAATTAATTTCCCTCAAGGGTATATGACAGATCTCACATTCAGACTCAAACACAGGAAGAAAAAAATTCTTGGTGTTAAGACATGTTAAAAAAAAGCAGAACACTGGCTTGTTACTAAATTTATCCATTCCCTGACATTCCAGCAGCTAAGTGGCCAAATGAACTGTTGCTGTGAGTATGAGCAAGCACAGGAGCAAACCGTATTTTATTTTGCTTGGTGCCATCAGAAACAGACTGATTTCTGTTTCCAGGGTCTTTCTGACTGCTATTAAAAATGGTCTGGGTGAAACACTAAGGACACGATTAGTGTTTTCCGTATTGAGGAGTAAATTCAAAAAGTTGCAAGTGGAATATACGCATCTTCTTTGATCTTGCATTTGGGTAGAAGCGAGAGGGAGCACGGTCAATGCGAAAGCACTGTATGCAGTCCAAGATGGAAAACCCAGCTCAAGTGGGCACTACCCACTCCAGCTGTATGTTGCCTTTTTTGCAATATTCAAGCTTTTCAAGCTCCACTTAGATGCAGACAAGGGGCTGCTTACGTCTAGCAGATACAGAATTTATTTAAACCCTCGGCTTGATTAATTTCTGCTCATGACTTACTTTCCACTTATTTTGCTGAAGGTGCCATAAAACCCTCCTGAACTTACACCAGAACAAAATCTACGCTACGATGCTTTGCAACAGCCCAAAGTTATTTACCAGAAAACTCCTGACAAATGCAAATTAAGTTCCATACTCCATACAGGTCTCCGTTCCAGTGCTACCACCTTCCAGGAAGACTGAATAAAGTGTAAATATAAGACCAAGATGAGACTTTACAAATGTTTCCTTATCAAAATATTTCTAAGAAAAGGCGCAGCACAACTTTCTCCAACAGATGACTGAAGTCTGAACCAACAAACCTCACTGGCAACCTCTTCTGTCTCCGCACATGGCTAGCAAGCTCCTGATTTCACGTCCTGTTTCTGAGATAAGTGTTTCTACATATTTACAGGCAGGGGAAGAAAGAAATTGCTTTGTATTGCCACACTTAGAGCAACTGTCCTGAATTCGCAGGAGGGCCACTCTAGCTGGTCCTAGACCATGGCAAGAACTCGAAAACCATCCCGACGCACTGCATCAGAATGAATGAAAAAATAAAAGTCAGCGACAAGGACACTGGGGATGTTGCACAGAGCTGGAATCCGTTCTTCCATGCAGGTTCTACAAGAACTTCTGGCTAAAGCTTTGCCTCCTGTTGTGTCGCCTACCTAGCCGTTACCTTAAAAAATGAAGGGGAGAAGGAATGAATGAAGTGATGCCAGTGACAGCGAACAGGTGCAAGGTATCTGTAGATCATCAGAGAGCCAGCATTCATACCAACCTAATGATTTGGAAACAGTAATTCAACAGATAGACATTCTGCTATTCACACAAGCAGGGCTTACAGGTCTGGCTTAGATGACAAGGGACACTTGCTAGGTGACGACTGGTATTGGTTAAAAGTAAGTGTAAACCTGCAAATTGGAATGGCAGAGTTTTTGCTCACTTTGCATCTTGTGTATCCTGTTACATTTGTGCAAGGCACTAGAGAATCAGGCACGTTGTTTTGGGTGGAAAGCATTGTATGACTAAGATGATCCGAGTTTCTAACATCCAACAGCTTCATACAGGAGCAGCTAGAGCACAGCCACGTTTTAAAAACTTCCCACTTCTAAAATTATCTCCTTTTCCAGATCTTTTGGGGGATGGGGAAGTGGGAAATAGCTTTGTTATAGCAAGAAAACTCCTGAAGAAAAATATTTGGGTTCTATACAGTTTATCTCCACTCTGATACCGATGTTGGCAATTTCTGTTACCAGCATCAATATAAGTGGTTAAACCCAATAAAATAGATCCTTCCATTTTTCTGTCTCAAGGGGAAGTTCTGGCTCTTGACATACATGAACCCATGTCCAAATCCCGGCAGCACACAGACACTGTGTGATACGTTCAGGCCGTTCTTTCTGACTTCGCCGAGAGGTCAGAGACAATGATCTACCTCTCACAGAGACACCAAAAATAGGGGAAATGGCACCTATCAATGACAATAAATGACCAAAGCATTCAGGCCAGCTCTTTCTTGGGAAAATAAAGAAATCTGACTCTTTTGGAGAGGCTGGTGCAGAAGCGTGAGATGAATCGGAGGTTAGGAGGACAGCGACACAGCTTAAAGCAACACTGAAGCGAGAGACTGAAAAATGGAAGAGGTTATTCCAGATTCCGCTCGGTTCTGCCAGCACGGGAAAGGCTTTGCTGACATTTCTGTTCGTGCTGGGTGTGAGAGGAGGCCGAAAAGGCGGGCGCCGAAGTGCTCGTGCCACGTGAAGTATTTGGAGTTCAAAGCACGAAGCGACAAGTGAACGCTTCACGCAGGTCCAGCCGGCCGTGCCTCCTCGCTGTCGCTGGCCATGGACGAGACACCGGGACTCGCGGAGTGCCTACTTTTGAATTAAAATGCCACAGCCGTAAGATGCAAAACTGATTTAATATAAACTGCTGATTAAAGGTTGTGTAAAAAATACTGGTAGTTTAGCTTTGTCCTGGCAGGATTTATCAACTGTCTTCTGTCCTCTGTTTTGCTAACATCAACTTTCTAGCCCGTTTTGATGATCTGTGGCTTTTTGTGCCTCTATGAAATCCGTATCAAATTTGTACCAGAGGGCAATCTGGTCTGGCAACAAAACCATTCTTCCGTGCAGAAATTTATAAAGAATAATCTTATTACAGTAATTCGTAAAGTGCCCTCAGGAAAGGTGCTCACAATGCCGTGACATTATAGAAACAATATACAATCTGATACATTATTTTCAAAAAAATCCTCCAAAGCAAAAAGGGAAAATATAAAAGGAGGGGAACAACAAATACGTAGGCAAATACTGTCAGTCTAACAATAGTCAAATTAATTACGGAACGCTTTATAATTAGTCTTGGAGTGCTTGTAAAAATGGAGGGGCAAATTGGCAGGAGCATCTTGGAGAAACCCCAAATTTTCTAAGTTCTACCAAAGTAAATACACCGTCAGCAAGCTCAGTGTCGAAAATGAAATGACTGTGTATTACTAGGAGGTATTTTTACTAAGGAAATTGAATAAAATACAACATCCAAAGAAAACCCACGACCCGCATTTTACTAAGAGGAAAGACAATAAACCAGTGGCTATGTATATCCACTGATCTTTAGTGTCTTGTTTTATATTTATAAAGAAAACAATCTTTCTCCTCCTCTCTCCGTTGATCCCAGATTTTTATATATATATAAAACTACACTATATATATATAGTTTTTTATATATATAAAGACTCATATGCACACATGTGTATACATATCAGGGAGTTATTAGATTTCNCTTATTAGATTTCAGAGTCTATTTTTTTTTTTTTTTAAATGACTTTGGAACATAATTGGGCAAAAAAAAAAAATCAAGTAATTGCGTGCATGCAAGCATGTCTTGCCACTTGTGCATGTAAATTACACAATTTGTAAACAACTGCAGAAATAGCATGCTCAAATTAGGCACCTGATTGCCCAATTAACTTGCTCAAAGAAAATCAGATGATAACCTTCGGTAGCTCCTGTTATAGATTTTGCTTCTTAGTACTACTTTGCTGATTTCACAGTGTATATTCTAAATAACTGCATTGTTATTTTGTGCTTTTACATGGGCATAAGCAGCGATGCACGCTTAATAAAGCTATCAAGTGAACTCTGGACCAGATTTTAGAGAGCTGTTCGGATGCTTAGAATCTCTTATTTCAGTGAGAATGAGCCAGAATAGATAATTAAAAAAAATTAATAAATCTGGTCTAATTGCAAATGGTATAAAAAAAGTAATCGAGGAATTTGTGGGCCTTCATGCCTCTATTAATAGGCGAAGTTTTGCTTCTGCGTCTGATTTTTTTTTAAGGTGTCTTGTTTTCTTTAATAGGCAAGTATTGTTTCACCATATACATTCATATCATAGTAAATCCTTACTTTATTCTTGCAATGAAATAATTGTTAATTAATGGTAATTCGATACAAGTTGAGCCAGAACACCAGCTTGCCGCATTCCGGCATATACTTTCTAATGGACAGAGAAACTAAAGTACCCAAATCTATCCAAGTACTGCAAGTAGAGAAACTTGGTCATTTGTGTATCAAAATGAGTCAAGAAATGGACTTTTACCATAAATACGTTGCTCCTCTGCTGTTGTACTTCTTTTTCTGAGATGATGTTGTGGAAAGGGGGTATTTTCTTTTCTCCACCAATTTTTTGCATCAAATAAATCTTAGTAACTTTAAGGGGATGGGGGGAGGCGGGGAAAGCTGAGCAAACCATTATCTTAACAACACTCTCTCAAATAAAAGAAAAGGAAGCAAGAGCAGAACTGCTGGGCTGGATCATGTCCCTGAATAGTTTTTACATATCATCCTGGTGGTGGCATTTACCAGTTCTTTATAGGCCTCCTGCAGCAACAGACGTGCTGGTCCAACTGTTCCTCCTCCCTTGGAAACAGGAGAGCAGTAAGAAAAGCTACTGGAGCCCCATTATATTCTTACAGCTTTCAATCAAGCATCACTGGATTTCTTCCCTCAACTTCTTGTTGTGACTGTATCTGCTGGTGACTTTCTGTTGCTGCTTTTCTTCCTCGAGAGGATCAAAATCCAATTTGGTACTTAAATTACTTTGTTCCACTCCACTGGTCTGTGCCCGGTTTAAAAACCTTCCAGGAGCGCTGCTTGTCCTTCTTGCAAACTCAGACCTTGCTTTTCTCCTATACACAAACAAAAGAAAATCCCAACTCCTCCCCACGCCCCCTTTCCAAAAATATAATATAATCACGATCATTTGTATCAGGAGAATTACTTTGCCATCTCCAGTCTTAGTACAGCTTTTGTTGAGTAAACTGTAGCTTATACGACTCAGAAGTGTTTATTAGAAAGCTTTCAAAAAGAGATCTTCTTTTCAGGAAAAGAAAAAGTGTTCAGTTTAGCAAATACAGACGTTCACAGCACAGAGACTGAAATGGTTAAAAATGATCCTAAGGAGCAAATAGCTCAGAGTTAGCAAAAAAATTAACTTTTTTCCTTTCTTTTACAGGAAAACACTAATAGCTGCTCTGGTTTCCATACTTGGTAAGACAGAATTTTGTTATATGTTCTTGGTTTTGCTTTTTTTTTTTTTTCTCTATTGCTCCACACAGGTTTTGATTAGTGCTTCTCCTTGGCTACAAGTGCTTCACTTTGAAATACAAAGCTCTTTTTTTAAAAAAAAAAAAAAACAACCACCCCAAAAACCCAACAAAAAAACCCTCCCAACACCACATCACTGGAGGGGAAATGGGAAGTGATACAGTGCAGCTGCAGCAACCTGGTTCTGCTGTTGTCCTCCCCCATCCCCAAATCCTCTGCATAATTTCAATCTTTAGTCGATGAACCTCTGGCAGGCCTTCTTCCACCGGCAGGCAGTGCACCACATATCTCTGTTCTCCATCCCATAGACCTTCCGACACTTTTTCCCCTCCCCTCTAGGCTTCCTGTCAGAGAGAAAGGGAAGCTGGTTAATGAGACGCTTTCATGGCTTTGCTTCATCACCCTAAGATCAGGACAACAATCCCAATGGAGCGCAGCAGGCAGAGAACCCCCAGCGTTTCAAAGGGATTTGGGTTGTCTTCGAGTCAACTGGGAGCTGACAAAGCAGAGACATATGGCCATGACTCCACAGCTCCGAGGGACCAGTCCATCTCCTCGCCTGGCTTCTACAGCCTCTGCAGCAGCTGCTGAGCCCGCTCCTCTGCTCCAGGAACATACAGCCCTGACTTTAGCCGGCGGCTAAACCCGGTCTAGATAAATGGTATTTTAGCCACATGAAGTGTCAAGCCGTAATGGACAGTCACAGCTATTCTACAGTGCAGTCCAGGTCACGTCAGGCAGAAAGTCCAGAAAGCATCCCGGGCTGCATCAAAAGAAGCATGGCCAGCAGGTCGAGGGAGGTGATTCTCCTCCTCTACTCCACTCTGGTGAGACCCCACCTGGAGTACTGCGTCCAGCTCTGGAGTCCTCAGCACAGGAAGGACATGGATCTGTTGGAGCGGGTCCAGAGGAGGACCACGAAGATGATCAGAGGGCTGGAGCACCTCTCCTATGAAGACAGGCTGAGGCAGTTGGGGCTGTTCAGCCTGGAGAAGAGAAGGCTCCGGGGAGACCTTATAGCCACCTAAAGGGGGCCTACAGGAAAGATGGGGAGGGACTCTTTATCAGGGAGTGTAGCAACAGGACAAGAGGTAACAGTTTTAAACTGAAAGGGGGGAAATTTAGATTAGATATGAGGAAGAAATTCTTTACTGCGAAGTGGTGAGACACTGGAGAAGGGTGCCCAGAGAGGCTGCAGATGACCCTTCCCTGGAAGTGTTCAAGACCAGGCTGGATGGGGCTTTGAGTAACCTGGTCTAATGGGAGATGTCTCTACCCATGGCAGGGGGGTTGGAACTAGGTGATCTTTAAGGTCCCTTCCAACCCAAACCATTCTATGATTCTACGTCCTCTTTGCTCTAGAGCTGCGGTACAAATATTTTGCATAGCTCTGAGCAGCAGACCTTGACTACCAGCAGGTGGCAGCTACGCAGAAGAGGGGAAAAGCTACCGGCTTCGATGCTTTGCCAGTCCTTCCTGCATGGCTTGCTCTGAGCTCACTGACTGAAAAACAACAAATTGATTGAAAACAAGTTTTAACCCTTGCCCTCATCTGCAGCACGTTCATGTGTGCTCCTTCTCTGTCCTCCCCAACGTCAGCAAGGCAGGCAGCATCTGCTTTTAAAGCTGTAATGATTGTCATGTTTTCCATCTTATCACCATACTCAAAAGTTCACAAGCTCAGAAAATGATCAAAGTAACTGTTAAAATGGAACTTTTTTTAATTCAACACATAGCAAGCCAGCAAACCTGAGGAGCAATGCTACAAGTAACTCAATGCTGGCTACAGCAGTGCCATCTGTCCTGACGTCTTTAAATCAAATAACTGTCCAGACAGAATTGTTTAATATCCATATTACATGCTGCATGGCACTCATGGGAATTGCCTGGTGATTCCTCTCTTGCATACCTATGCATTTTTTTGATTACTGAACATTCATTAATGGGCACAATCCACGAACTGGGAAGATCCTAAGTTTGGTTTGTAGCATACGCAATGGTCTGAGAATCATGAAGAAAATGAAACGCATGAAATCTTTCTTTTGTTTCGTTTTAGGGTACAGTCACCTTTAAGACGATGAGAAATAAGGAGTTTCTTTACTGTAAGAAATTTAACATCACACTTTGATTTTTTTAACATAACTTTTCGAAGACTTTTAAAGCAGGCAATCGGTTAGCTTTACTGGAAGTGAATGTAGCTTATGTCTAGGAAGACAAGGTATAAAAAGCTTTGCTTTGATCTAATTTATTGTAAGATACGGTTTCTTGTAATTCAGCTGAAACCAAATACCATACTGACTGAATGGGGATGAACACTCACGACAGCCCAGCCTTTCAGGGAAAAAAAGCAAAGCCCCATAATGGAGGTCAGGATGCTTCAGCTGGAGCAGGGAATTTGGGCAGCGTCGCTTTACAGGGCAATTTAGATCCGCAGCTGAACTCCAGACGTGCCTGGCATAAGGCCGGCAGTTTTGCTTCACAGCCTGCCTTTTTCATTTCGCAACAGCTCACTTTTCCCCTGGACTTTACCTTTGATGGTAATGAAAAGCAAAACAGGTCCAGAGCCCGTACTCTGAAGCGTTCTAGTAAGAAACTGCCTGACAACTGCAATCACAGTTGGTGGTGTGGTTTTTTTGTGTTTCTTTGGCCACTGACATCTTATTTACTAAATGCCCTCCGGGTCCTGAGGCTGCTGGCCTGTCAGCAGGAGCTAATGGTCCCATACCTCAAGCCAAATGCTACTCTAGGTGGTGATGAAAGAACTGTGTGGGACTGTTTCTGCTCTCCACTCCCTGCTGGACGATTATGAGTTGGTGAGACCTGTCAATACAGACAAAAAAGCTGCTTAAGAAGAACATACACATACCAATGCAGTATAAACACTTTTCCCAGAAAATGCAGTTCATGATGCACAGTGGAAAGGTTATTTTATAACATACAACGTTAAGTAAGTTGTAGGTCTATTGAGAAAGATGACCATTTAGCATTAGGTACGTTATATTAGTTCCGTTACGTTTCCCTGTACTTCCAGTCATCCAAAGCAAACCAGCACACAGATAAGCATCATTTCAGGTTTTGGAAAACAGAGAAAGTGCATTCATTCTTATTTAACAACTCTGAACGGCTCTTATGAAAACTTTCTCCAATTTAAACAGAGAAAATAACCGGAAAAATAAACTCCACCCTGCGCTGAGATCAATAGCAATAACCCCCAGTGAAATAATGGGATTTCAGGTGTTGCTTCTGTCTGTGACACGCCACTCTCTGCGGAGAGACAAAGAAGGGGCTTTGCTGCAGGGCAGTTACGATGCGGCCCTCAAGGTTTTACTGGGAGCGCAGGGCGGCCCTTCTGATCAAGGCTGCTGACAAGATGTACTGGATTATTTCCTTTATTCTGCACTGTAAACCTTCCCAGCAGGTGTGCTCCTTTGTGAATGTTCCCCAGTGAAAGGTTTAGTTTGGTCTTCCGACTTTCCAAATAAGCCTCCTACATGAGCCTGGGGGTTGGCAACATTATTTGAGTAATCACATGGCATAAAGCTTGGCCTTAAATTCCTAACCTATTTACAGCTAGGGTCTTATTTTGCTCCTGAGTAAAGGCCACAACCACTTTACATCTAAAACACCAGAAAAAATTTTACAAAAACACTCATTTTTTGTTATCCACAGAATGTAGCAAGCTTCATTTGGGCATCTGGTGCATGGAGTCACTGCCTGCTGCAGCCAGGAACTCCAGATATTGTCATCGTTCCCTGCATTGCTACGGATTTTCACTCCTGCCCTTTTGAAGTCTCATAATAACTGGAAGAATGGGAACTGAGATGACTTGAAGAGAGTTACTGAATGTGCTTTGGTTTTTGACATGAAGTCTATTTTACAGCTACTCCACAGTAGCAAAAAACTAACTAATAGTTGTAATGGAGTGCAGACACTCTTTCAACTTTTACTCTTGGCTGGTAACTACAGAAATTTCTGATTTAACTGCATGTGCAGCTCACACTCTGAACAAGTTTGGCCCTTGTATGAAATACATCTCCAAAACTTAAAAGAAATTTCTTCTCTCTCAGCCTGCTTACCGTTAAGTCGTGTTTTATACATACAGAGACTACCCTGGCTCCTTCTGTCCTATCACTCCACGATACTCAGGGCAGCTTGTTATCGACTACTTTTTTTCCTATCTTTTATCAACCACTTCTCTTGTTTTACCTCAGAATGATTGAAACACTGAAGATAAAATGCAAAGCACTAACACTTTTCTAGTCTTTGGCATTTACCACACACTGAATGGTTTTCCAGTCATTACCAGCAACCAGAAACCTCCAGTCAATTCTGCTAGGGTTCTTAAATGTTTTAATAAACAGAAGGTTGTTATATCTACCACTGCTAACTGTTACTCAACATATTCCTTAGTTATCACTGAACGGAAAAGTACTTTGATGGTCTCCTATGTTATAAGCAATTATCCTGATTGCTTCCAAACACAGGCTTGAGCCGTAATTGCAGCGTGCAGACTGCGTCCCCCGTCACGTTCTCCGGAGAGGGTCTCTGCACGGTGGTGTCCACGACTGCCAGACCAAGGCAGCCAAACTGCACCGAGGCTGAGCTTTAGTGTATTTTGATACGCTTTGCAGCAGGTCTAAACAATACCAGTTGGCTGTAGCTCCTTTGTAGGCGACACTAAGAGCAGATTAAGAGGAGGGTGTGAGAAGGCAATCCTTGCCCCTGGAGGCTCTTCACATTTGAAGTGTTGTCTAACACAGAGAATTAATGTGAAACGATAGTGTTTGTTTGAAGGGAGAGGACCTGGTGTTTCCAGTTGCATCTCCTGGGGGAAACTGTGGGGAAGATCTGTGATCTGTAAACACCAGATTATCAAATTTAAAGATCCTCTCGCCTGTTCAGCCTTTTTGGGTCTTATGAGCAAGCAAGTAAAAATCAGTATCACACAGCGGAGATCACGCTGGTATTTATTTTATCCTACATGATATAAAAGTGGAAGTATGTGGTCATTAAGTCCTCCAGTACCTAGAGATACAGACTCCACCGTTGCTCATCCCACCTGCATCATTTAATTCGTCCTCCTCATACATGCCCATGCTGTGCCTTATTTTTTCTCCTACTTCAGTCTCAAGTGGTAGAGCAAACATGAACTTGTCCTTTCTGCTTCATGCAGAGAATTGCACCTAGCCGTGACTTGTAGCTGTGCCAGCACTCAACCTTCTCTTGCACCTGCAAAGTTATCCTGGGAAAATGGTAAGAAAAAAGTGTATTTCCCATCTACCTTGGGAATCTAACTCATACATGATTCAGAGCACAAAGTATAAGGACTTTGGCGGTTCCTCTAATTCTCCTCATTCATGACTACAAGACTTCTAGATAAATGCCTATGGTTAGATACCCCTGAGCCTAAAGCAGCCGCATACTGAACCCCGACTGATCCAGCTGTTCATACGGCTTGTTCTGAGGCACTCAGGAACCAGCTGATAAGCACAGTCACGCTCACAAAGACCTTTTGGTGCTGCTCTGCTAAAGGCTGCCTGAACGTGAGGACTTAATGCAAGCCATGATGGCTGTCTGAACACCCCGGTTCCTGGGACAGCAAGTCAGGGGGAGTGCTCAGTGTCATCGGAATTCAATGTCCATGGGAATGAATGGGGAAACACCTAAGGCAGGTGTCAAAAAAACCACAAAAGAAGACTATTGTGAAATTCCATCTTTCTCGTGGACTTAACTGTTGACATACAGGTCTAGTGAGGAGACTGTTCAAAACCAGGATTCAACAGCCCTCTAATGGGTCGAGGACAGAATGGCCCCATTCCAACACCACTAGTAATGTGAAGAAATGTGTAGACCCAGGCACTTTTGCAAATCTGTACCTAATCCTTCACTGCTCAGTGGTTTGTCAAGGCCAAAAAAAGTATCCCAAAGCCATTTTAGAAAACTGCTTGAATAAATATTAAGGCAAAAAATAATGGTTTGAACTTACTCTCCAAAGTTCCCTTGGGTGCTCCAGATGTGTGTCTAATCTCAGGGACAACGTACGTATACAATTACATGAGTTTATGTCACATAGTCTGGGCTTAAATTAAACCTCCTAAGAGAAGGAGAAAGTCGCCTATACTATAGTGTGCCAAAAGCAGTTACACTCAGTGTTAAGTGTGGGAATTGAGAGAGCCCTGTTTTCATAAGGCAACATCTAATTACTTTGAAACAGCTTTGAAACAGGAGAAATGAAACTTTCATTTAATAGACAGTTATTTAACATCACTTTGCATTTTCACCCTGACTTACTGCACCTAATTTTTCACTGCAGGCAAGCCCTTGTAATTCATAAATGATCTCACTGATGACAGAATAGCCCAATGTGTGCAAACCCAGAGGGCTTTTTTTCCCTTTTTTTTTCGCTAAACAGTCTTACCAGTGTTGTTAGACAGAGGTATAAAGGCAGTTCATATGGTTCCCTGAGCGGTTTATAATTCTGCCATCATCACTGCTTCCCCACATTTTTGTACTGGGATTATTTTTAAATCGTACTTAAATCACTGTCATCTCCATACAATCCTCAGAAAGTGATCTGGCATTTCTTAAATGCTTTTGAGAAGTCTCAACTCTACAGCCACAGATGAACGTTGTTGCTCAAACAAATAAACTCAACGCATACGTGTCTAATCCTGTCCTCTTACGCGTCTGATTTACAATGCGGCTAATTGCATTTTTAGATTCCCAACACTCCTGGCACCAATTTCTGCTACTCCACAAGAGAAGCCAGTTTCGTAATTACTCTGTATCAACCCCATTGTTGGGAAATCAAATTCTCGAGGAACTTTATGGATATCACGCTCTGTCAAGGCACTCTTGTTCAAATTGCTGCCAGCATGATGTCTTTCACTGTTAGTTGTTCCTTGATGGAATTTAATAAATATTCATTGGCAGAGTGCAGCGTAATTGATTCAGCCACTTTCATTTTTTATCGGCCCTGCAGGATGCCACAGCCTCGGCAGAAAATCTCCAAGATTTGCCAAAGGTCGACAGTAAGAAGCTTTGGAGATTCACTTGATGAAGAGAAGGGAGAGAAACAGTATCTCTTATAGCCATGCCTAATATTCACTGTCAGGAGAAAAAATGCTATATGGTTCTTTGGATGAGCGATGTGCTTTATATAACACACTTTAAAAATTCATAGAATGTAATATTAAATGAAATATTATGATATCAAAAAGGTTTATGATTACAGAATATAAATTCATACTGAAAAATGCTTTTCAATAAAAATTAGGATACATTACATTAATATTTATTTCTGTTTATTATACAGAAGATTTTCCACTACTCATAAATAGTGATTTACATTTACTTTTAGTATTCAGCATGCTAGGCACCAGAAGCCCAATCCCTTTGAACTCTTCATAAAGGTTTTTAACTCCCCCTACAGTACCCACACCTATACTGCGTTACATTTAGGACCGCTGGAAGTCTATGTTTAATCAAACATCCCACCTTCTGTGGTCCTCTTCATGAAATTAGGCCCTGTACACTAGCTTTTTTGAAGAAAGGGTCAGAATTGACTTTAGATCTAGTACATGCATCTAAGACATCTTCATTAAAAATGACAAACTGCAATATGTATTAATATCGAAATGCAATATGGATCAAACATATTTTCTGTTTAAAAGGACAGAATTTTCTGATATCAATAGGGACTTACAAACGTGTAGCCTACTAGAATCAGACTTTGCATTTCATCTTATTGTTTCTTTCAGTTGCCTTTGAAATATGCTTCATCTTCAGAGTTCATTTAGGTAACAGCCCTAACTGCTTGAATCCAATTAGCCTGTTAGCCTAACCATCACCTCGCTCATTTTCTGTCTAGTTTTGTAAGAAATTTCTTAGTGGCACAAAAAGGAACGTACAGTGCCAGGCTCTGCACCTACCAGAATGTTCTTTTGTAAGCATATAATTTAAAAAAATATATATTACAGATCCAATTCTCTGCTTGTAGACACTGATGCAAAAAAACAGTAACTGTACTGAATTAAAGAGACTGGCAAAGGTGTTAAAATCAGCCATCCTGGCAAAGTGAGGCATATATTTAATTTGTTTCTTTTCAGTACCTGCTATGTCAGATTTACTTCTATTGTGATACACTGTGAAACAAAACCAAAAATTTCTAAAAACTTATTATTTTTTCTTTCTTTTGTTTTTTTTGTTTTTTTTTTTGATGTTGTTCACTTACTGGAATGCCGGTGAAGGTAACTGGAGGCGACTGCCAAGAGATGCTAAAGCTACTGCCATTGGGAGTGAATTTTGCTGACCCTGGAATGTTCACCGGAGGAGTGGCCTGTGCGAAAAGAAAATATTATTCCAGTAAGAAGAACCATTCCTCTTCCAAAGCATTTCAAGGGATCTTTCACTACTTGAAACTGTACGTCTACGAGAGACTTTCTGAGGTGGAAAAAAAATGTATGGGAACAAGCATTTTACCCTTATGAGAGGGATAATCATGGACAAACCAGTAAGGAAGGGACATATTTATATATCACTGTTCTTAAAACCTTGTTCAGAGACAGCTGATAGCTCTCACAAAAATCCACGCAAACCCCTTAAAAGCTAGATCTGATAAAAAAAGAAACCCACAAAATCAAGCACTATATACAAATAACTTTTAAAATAATGTCAGCTAGTAGCAAAAAATACTGTAAGTGATCACCTATTCCACAGTGACAAACAAGGCAGTATTTAAACTGATGGCAGTTGGTTTAAACAACTGAAGACCAGCTGGCGAGTCTTGTCGGTCAATAAGGTTAACGATCAACAGTAAAGGGTTGGCCACTTCTCATTTATCAGATACCTGTTGTTAAGAATCATCCCAATTAAAACAGACTTTCCTATTAAAAACAAGGACCTGAAAACCATCCTTGGGATTCAAAAAAACAGCTCTTAAAAGATTAAGCTAAAGCAAACATTCAAAGGACCCCTGGGCCCCTTGAACTCTTAGTTCTTCCCGTCTGGACTGTAATACCCAGCGCTGCCCTGGGGTGCGACACCTGATAATCTGAGCTCAGACCGTTGAGCATCTTTCATCTTGTGCCTTCCCTCCGGTTTTCTCACCGAGATCTGAGCCCTCAGAAATTCTCCCCTGCCTGTTTTTGAATCCCATTTAATTTAGAGAGTCAGGAAATTCATACCTTTGCAGTTACCCTGCCTAGCAGGAGCGCGAGCAGCCACCATGAACACAGGCTCCCTTTGACTCGTGAATTTCAAGCTTTCACCACAAAAAAAGGCTCCTTGGTTTAAACTTATAAAGACCTTGCTATTGAAAATGAGTTTTTACTTCTGTCTTTCAGTTGCCTGCGCCTGACAATAACGCAATACACTTATTTAAGTAGTGTTCGTGTTTGAGGCTGCTGAAGCTGTCTCACCGCTTCAGGGAACAGAGCGCTTCCCTGAGCCACCAGGCAGAGAGCAGTGATGACAAACTACAACCTGATAGTCCCCCATTAAAGATAATCTTCAGAGTTAACAAGTGCTGAAGCAATCCCCTGGAGTCTCTCCAAGGAGAAGAAACTGAGACCACCGGATGCCTCCGTCTACGGCAGCGATGCTCTGCGGGCTGCCGAGCCCGCTGACAGCTCCAAGACACACAGACACAAGGAGCAAACATCCACTGAGCTCCATAAACCATAAAAACCTCGCTGAAAGGCATCAAGAAAAAATTTGGCAACTCCAGATGGTACCAGTAGTTCATCACAACCAGTACCAGTTCATCACAACCCCGTTCAAACGGGAAGGAGTGAATGACCACAGCACTCCTGCCGGAGAACCGGAGGCGGCTGGGTGGGCAGCGGGGTGGCACTGCCTCCGCTCAGCATCCCACCGGGATATCAGCTCAAAGCTGGGCTCAGCACAGTGACTTCCTCAGGTATTCGAACAAGACCTGCAAAGAAAATCCTTGATGCTGAAAGAGCCTGCTTGTAGTTCCTCTGTAGCTAAACTTAACAGGTACAGGCACTAGTTTCACAGTGAAACGTAAAGGAGGATCATAGACTCATAGAATAGTTTAGGTTGGATAAGGCCTTTAAGGTCATCGAGCCCAACCGTTAACCTAGCACTGCCAAGTCCACCACTAAACCACATCCCTCAGCACCACATCTACATGTCTTTTAAATACTTCCAGGGATGGCAACTCAACCACCTCCCTGGGCAGCCTGTTCCAATGCTTCACAACCTTTTTCCTCATATCCAATCTAAACCTCCCCTGGTGCAACTTGAGGCCATCTCGTTTTGTCCTATCACTTGTCACCTGGGAGAAGAGACCTATCCCCACCTCGCTACAACCTCCTTTCAGGTAGTTGTAGAGAGCGATAAGGTCTCCCCTCAGCCTTCTCTTCTCCAGGCTGAACAAGCCCAGCTCCCTCAGATGCTCCTTGTAAGACTTGTGCTTATGCACGAGAAGTTTAAAATTGCTGTAGTTTGCAGTTACCTAAAATGCTCAGTTCTTTTTTCTCAGTGCCTAAATATCTGCCTCAGACATGATCAGATTTAGGCAGTCAATCACCTTCTTCAGTTGTTTCCCAGACGTGCATCTTTGCTCATCAAGCACAGTCACCTTTTTCAGGCTAACATTTTAGACAATCTCTTCCATAAGGTAAGCAACCACAGCACTGCAACCAACTGAGGAGTTTCTACAACCTCACTTTGCTTAGAGACCTCCATCTAATTTTCCAATCAAAATACATTCATGGATAATTTATAATTATTTATTTGTGCCAACATTGCCATTGTATCTGAAACAGCACAGCCTTGTCCTCTTCTCCTCTCATGTTTGTCCTCTCATCTCACTTTCTGCCCAGGCAGCAATCCCATCCTCTCCTCGCCCCTGCTTTGCCCAAGCTGTCAGTCCCTGGGCTTGAGGGGCACTTTGTGTCCTCCCTCGTCACTCTGATCACCTTCTTTCTACCTCTTCTAATTGGAGCCCAGCATCCTTGAACTTGGTTGACCAGAACTTTACTCGGGATCTCAGCTGAAGTTACCTGGGGTCTTGTACATGGCATTAAACATCCCTGTCTCTCCTAGGTACTTTTTACTCAAGAAAGCTGAAAACTTTTTTCTTCCTCTTCACAGACCTGTTGTTGTTGGCTGTAGTGCTGATATCCCCTGAGTTCGTTATCGGCAATGTTTATTATAGTATTTTTGTAGTATTTCTAGTACCAAAATGACTTAATGAAAATGAGATCAGGCCCAAATACAGCTTTTCATTCAACTCCACTAATAACATTCAATAGCCCTTTCAAAATAACTCACTGCTGTCCTCCCTGACTCCCCAGCTCTCTCTCCTACACTAAATTTAATCTCTAGCCTAACAAACACTGCCTGGATGTTTTAAGATCAAATGCTCTCCTCGAATCCAGAGGGATTTGTTCTTCTGTACTTTGTTGTTTACAAAGCTACCTTGCCCGAGGAAGATGTTAGACTGTTCTAGCATAATCTTTCTTCGGGGTTCCTCTATTGCAGTTCACCTCATTTGCTGCACTTTCCACAATTTCTTCAATTATTCCTCTAAATCCTTCCCCATCCATAGGTCTGGGTCAGAGAGGAGAGTCAGGACTTGCTGGATCACTTCCCATTTACACCTTTCTTACTACAGGTATTATATTTGCCATTTTCCAGTCATATGGGAAATGGCAATTAACAGATCTGTTCAGTATTTCTGTGACCCAGCTTTGGGTTCCATATTTTTTTCCCCTTTTTTAACAGGAATCCTCGGATGAGGATGCTTACAAATACTTAAAGGGTGGGTGGCAGGAGGATGGGGCCAGGCTCTTTTCAATGGTGCCCCGTGACAGGACAAGAGGTAATGGGCACAAACTTGAGTATAGGAAGTTCCACCTAAACACGAGGAGGAACTTCTTTACTGTGAGGGTGGCAGAGCACTGGAACAGGCTGCCCAGAGAGGTGGTGGAGTCTCCATCTCTGGAGACATTCAAAACCCGCCTGGACGCGTTCCTGTGCAACCTGCTCTAAGGTGACCCTGCTCTGGCAGGGGGGTTGGACTAGATGATCTCCAGAGGTCCCTTCCAACCCTATGACTCTATGATTCTATGAACATTTTTCAGCCTCCCTTATCTGAGTTCCTTGAGCTGTGAATTTTGCCTCTTCACTCCCAATGAAGTAATTTCCACTTTCATGCTCTCATTCATATGAGAGATTGTCTTCATCACTAATTCCCATTCAATACTTCATTTCAGTTTTGATACAGATCATACTTTTATGAGAAGTAAAAAAAGCTTTGAAATTCTGTACATGGCTCACTTCAGCAAGGAAAAGGCAGGAAATATGGTGGCATTAAAGATGCTGTTGAAACATTCTCTACCATTCCCTTTTACGCCACAGATTAGTCACAAGAATGCTAAGAATGCTTAAACGCTACCAGTGAAAGCTGGGCTCAATTCCTCCTCTTGCTGGTGAGAGATAAATCTCCACTTTGCCTCCTGGAGAGTGCTCTTCTTGCTGGGCTAGAGGGACCCTAACGCAGGGTGCCACTGACCTGCTCTGCAGAAGCTGACTCCTTCGCAAGGAAAACCGGAATGTGAGCTGGAGCAGGGACCCCGTCTCCTGCTTCCGACAGGAACACCTTGAACAGCGTGGACTGCGCCACTCCTCGCTGATGAAACCAAGTATTGAAACCAGAGCAGAGTGAAAAGGCGACAGGGCTCAGACACTTGTAGCCTGGTGTCGTGGAATACATCAATTCAAATCCAATTCAAGCAGCTTAAACACTTGAACTAGGATTTCCTTAGGCAAGTGCTGTACTCTAAGGCTGCTTATAAAAAAGGATCAAGTCTCCAAATTGCAGGGAAGACTGTCACGACTGCAAATCCCGAATGAAGTGAGACTCTTCTCAGTAGCCTAGACCCTGTGAGAGGCAGGGCTTAAGCTAGACTGAGAAGAAAAGTCTTCTTCCTAGCTGGCTTCATCAATCCCCAGGCTGGTGTGCTACCCACTGCAGCCCCCACCTGAGCTGCCCAGCTTCCACCCACGCTTTCCACCCTGCACCAGAGTCTAAAACAAGCCTGCGAATTCTGTGTGGTTCCCTCTGCCCTTTTAGCGGGTCTGCTCCAGACACACAACAAAAAGGTTTCATCTGCACAATGCCGTATACCAAAGTTATTGCATCTGATAAATTTAACAGAGTTCAATTCTTTGGTGCATATGCAGGTCATGGACCACGCTACTTCAAAGCTTCTATTCTTCCTTTCTCATATGGCATCCAGACCAAAATATGTCAAATTTTAGTGCACTTTTACAATTAATGCTTTCTGTCTGAACTTAGTTGGAAGTTTTTGGAACAGCAGTTTTTGGATCTGATTGGATTTTTGCCATTTGCAAAGCATTACCTCTAAGAGTAGGAGGATACCATGTATGTCTTTTCATTCTTGCTGCTCTACTTCACATATGCAAACTGACATCTCACGCTGTACAAATAAAGGAAATTAATTGTTTCTGGCATCCCTTGGGTACTTGCCTACAGAGACAACCGGTACAAGCAGAGCTGAAACGAAGACTCTGGGAGGGATCTGGCTGACGGAACGAGAAGTTTTACAATGCAGGAGACCCCATCTGAGCACGTCACCTTGGGGCCGCCTTATGGTCAGTGGAGAATTAACTGATGTGGGCAGTAGGATACACAGAGCGACTCTTCTCAACCTGAAGTATGCACCTACGTGCGGCTGGATAAATAAATGTGTGGCACCCCAAAACTGGCTATGGTGGGAGCACAAACAAACAGACTAGCTCAGAAGCGGACATCTAAATCAAAATGGGACGAACCCCTTGGGCTGCCCTGAAAACTTTTCAACCCGTTAAAACTAGACTTGGCTTTTTAAAACCCAGACATCGTGATCTGACATTTCTTTATACATTAATGACATTAGTGTCATCAGTGGAGTTCATTTTCACTAGCGTTACCTGGTAAGCATGGTCCGTGTGTACGAGGTAGAGGTTGGTAGGAGCTGAGCGGCTCAGAGGTGTCATCAATTTAGTCTCGGTTTTGGCACAGGAAGTTTCAGGACGGATTGCGTCTTGGGTGGGAAAGGAAGGAGGAGATGCTAAAGATGGAGAGACTGGGGAAAGACTGCTTAAGCCATCAGCTACTGAGTCCGTGTTGAGCCTGATTTCTGTATAGTAAAAATCCTCCTCTCCATCACTGTAGTCAGACTCTCCTACACGTCTGTATCAAGACAAAGAATGAAGGACTGATTAAACGAAAGCAAGAACCCCAAGGTAAAATTTAAGTTCCAGGTGCATGAGCAAATATATTCATACTGTCAATAAATTGATATTCCCAGTTTCAACCCTACCTACTTTATCAGCATTCTGGCTGCAGGGATGGGGGAGAGGGAAAGAAAATCATCTAGTCTGAAGGGAAAAGAAGCAAGAATTAGATGGTTTTTTTCCTCTCTGTGTTATTCTGACTAATTCTTTGACCTTGGAGTAGATGTTTAACTTCTATGCTTCAGCTTAAATATCAGCTTCTCACTCCTAACTATTGAAGTTAACAAGAATCTCAACGCACTTTGACTTCAGAAATGACAGAGCAGCCACAGAAGGACAGGTAAAGATAACAAACACAGGCAAGATATACTTCACTAATGTTATGGCAAACGATATGTAATCTTATCATAGGTTACTTACTTAAACCAAATATTGTTATGGCTGCGGTTCACCGTAACTTTCCTTGGCATAACCAAAGGAGCTGCTAGAAAACAGTCTCACCATGCAACTCAGACACAGGCAGAGAAAGGACACAGACGCGCTGGCTTGCCAGTGCAGGACTTTCTGGTCCTACCCTCCAGAAGCAGATTTACTGAAGGAGGAGATGTAAAAGGCTTAAATGCCCCTGTGTCCCCTGGCACTATCTCTGCGTGTTTGAGCACAAGTGATAGGAGCAAAGCAGCCCAGTCAAATAGGTAGTTCCCAGTACACGTTATCTTGGAAGTCCCAAAGAAAAATTTTGGCACATTCATACATGGTACACAGATGTAACTCACAGCTCACACATGCGTATTTTCTCCTCCATATGGGAAATCTGGGAGCCCTGAGGGTCCTCCTGCCTGCATGTCCACACCAGGGCTGAACGCTGGGCCCCTCTTTTCCCAGGCATGCACCCCAAGAACAGCCCCTAGCCAGTTCCGCGGCCTGCTTGCCCTTGTACCGCTACCTGTGGTCCTCTTGCCACCTTACTCAATAAAACTTGCTGAGAGCATGGGTTCAGCAGATTTGCAAGGCTCTACCAGAAGTATCACCGGCCGGACCGCTGCCAGTCACTCACCAAACCCCTTCTCTCCGGTAAAGTTACAAGCTCCAAATTCCAGGGAAGTTCTGCTGTTTACTTCTCCCTCTCCTGTGCCACGATAAGGATGTCCCCACAATACACGGGACAAAGAGCAACATTCATAACTGCATTCTGAGAGATTTTCTCTGTTTCTGATAGCCTCACTCTTCAGAGCCTAAGCCCAATAGCAACTACCATGACCTTTGCAAGACTCCCCTGAGCTCCATGCCAGAGCTCTTTAATTTTTAAGCACTGGATAACGCAGACTTACACAACAGAGATGTATTTCCCCATATCTAAGAGGCAAAGACCATGAGTCCCCACTGTAAGTATGTATGAGACAGCAAGGTCACTCAGCGCAGGAGATTTCAGTTGCAAACTAAGGCTCTGAAACGAGCTTGTGTCATAAAAGATTCATTCGCTTTTGCTTCTAGTCCAAGTAACATACACATGGAATTGCAGCTCAGTTTCTTTTTCCTAGGTTTCTTAGGTGCTTTTCTTTTTTTGGCATTAATTTGACTCAGAATTAACACAAGCACCTGATCTGATGTGAAACAAGGCTGGGAAGTATTCATGCAAGACCCTGAAACCTGCTGTCTTTCACAAAGCGTCAGCCTGGATGTGACATGCAGATAGCACACGTGAAGTAAATGCCACTGAGCTGTGTGGCCATTAGGGATGCACAGTGTGACCTAGAGCTGTATCTGACCTTCTAGCAAAGTTTACAAAAGTTCAGGAAAGAAGGTGCCTTGCTGTTGGAATAAGTTCTCGTTCACCTTGAGGCACTACCCCGCAATTTCCTCAGAAACTGAGGGATCTGGGACAGAAAAGCCAAGGACAATCCAGTTCATCTCCCCAGCCGAGTGCGACTGCTCCCTCCTTCTATACCAAATCCTTCAGACTTTGGAAAAGCCTGCTCACTTACCCAAGGTGAATGGTCCGTATGTGTTTCTGGATCCCTGCAGCTGTGCTCAGTACCTTCCCACAGTTTTTCCACAGGCATTTGAACATCACCTTCATGGAGTTCTGAAAATTATGAGCAAAGCAACATTAGTTGTAGGGAAGACAGAAAGAAAACCAAACCACCCAATCCAGACACACAGTTAAAAAACACTCAGAAGGTTCAAAGCCTCTAACTCCACATTTGCAATGATGTAGTAGTCTCTGTCATCAGCGTCATACTACTGAACTCAACAGTATCCCAGTCAAAAGCAGCAGGAGCAGCTTGTGACAAAACTTGACCTCTCTCCGCTCTTTGGCAGGGCTTCTTCATTTGGAAGTTCCAGTTTCTGTCTCCCCGCTAAAGGAGGTGGACAATATGAAAACTTCCTACGTTTCTTTGGAGCCTTTCAACGAACAACTGGTGAGGACTTCTCATGTAATGCAAGGCATCTTCTTAAATTAAGATCTTCCTACAGCAAACTCTTACGAATATTTCCCCTCGTGAATTTTGAAACACATAAAAAATATTGTGCCAGAAAACCGTAGCTTCTGCAATGACAATATTCATCCATGAGCTGGCAAAACCAGCTTCTATTTCATTCAGAAGCTGCTGTGACCCTTACTTGGCAAAGAGAATGAGAAGCCATCTGGCTGTGTTCAATATTTTTAAAAGAATATGTGTATAATCTCATTTTAATATTCTTGTTATATTCTTTAATATCATTTCATTGGCCTAAACTGAGTTATTATTGATTGAGAGCACAGCCAACAAGGCTATAACCAGACCAATCTTCAATATTTTGAAGACCCTGAAGAAAACTTGTCTTAAAGCACAGTATGCGGTAGCACACAACACAGATGTTGCAGAGCTGTATAGATTTTTTTAAAAGCTAGTTTTACTCCAAAATGAAACATACTTTATAAATTTTAAATTAAAAAAACCCTAAATAATTTGTACTTCTCAGAAATATTTTTCTCTATTATTACAGAACACATTACTAAAGGAAACGTGAGGAAGAGCTTCAAAATACTGTATTATTATCCTACAATTTTAGTTACGTGTAAGATTAAATGATTAAATTCATATAAAGCTCAATTAAAAAAAAAAGGGAACAAGCACATCCTTAGAATTTGGTGCTTTCTTCAATCTGGACCCTTTGGAACTGCATGCCAGCAGATGGTCAGTTTCAGCATTCGCTAGAAAAATAATGATTAGAATATAATTCAAAAAAATCTCAGCTGATGGACTTTTTAAGATACAAGCTGATTGTAGTAGGATGTTCCCATTGTTACTTGGCAGTTTAACCGTCTAACATCTCCTGTTTGAAAGTATGGATGCTAAGGGCTTTAAGATTTGAGGTACCTGATCATACTGTTTGTATGAAAACTTTCTACTTTGGAATAAACTGCACATGAATTCCCTCTATAATGTTTTGATCTGAGAATACAGCTACCATTCAAATAGATACAGAATTATTTCTTCCTAAAATTAAATATAACCTATCTAGCAGTTCTGATGGAGACATTTTTTACTTTTATAATATAATACTAAATACTATCATCGCTCAAAAACCCACAACCAATCACAGCGACAAGATGAAGACCACGCTTATCATTTACATCTTAGGAATTCTGGTATGACATCATGAACACCATATGCATCTTTATAGAATGGTTAAACATCAACCTCCAGTTTGATGGTAAAACCAATCTCCTAGCTCCATTTGGCTTGACTGTCAGTGCTAGGAGTCTGCAAACACCCATGCATTTTAACGTAACCAAATGAAATCTCACTCAGTAGAAACACAGAACATAAAGCCTGCTTCCATTTCTGACTAGTCCCAAAATTGCCTCATCAGGCCTAATGTTTTATTTAAGAGAATAACGGAACATAAATGGTTTGGTGAGGAATAACTACATTACCGGAAACTTTTAAGCAAACAACTTTCTTAATGGGAAGTGGTTGCTAACATGACATTTTCCAAACACGAACTGGAAGAAACATTAACGAGTAAAAGTAAGGTTACCAATCGATCTATTTCCAGGTTTATTCCTCCTGATTTTTGCAGTCTTGAAGAAGAAATAACCTGAACATTTTTATTTCAGCTTCTAAAGGTGCGAAGCTGCTCAGATAAAAGACCACGTTGGGGCCAGAATAAAAAAACCTGCAGGAAACGCAGTTCATTTATAAAACAAAGTTTGGCAGGTAATGTTATTATTTATCTAAATTAAACTTTTGCCATACAGAGCAAAATCCCCTTCAACCATAACAGATACCATAATAGATCTGTGGTGGGTACGTAAATAGAAATATACGAAGACAACTTATACAACAACAAAGATGGCAGCTGCAAACCCCTCTGTCTCATCACAGCTGAGCAAGAAGAGCGATGCCAATAAGCTGAACTTTAACTGAGAAGTAAAAGGCAAACCAGCACACTTCTGCACTCCTGCTCCTCCTGTCCCACACCCCCCTAACATCAGCTCTGTCTTTAGTTTAACAGTCAGCTCTAACTTCTGATTTATTATAACAAAGGTGTCTTCCAAAATATTTTTTTTTCCTTTTCAGTAAGAAGCATGAACATTTTGCACCCCTTTCCCACAAACAAGGGCAGAACAGTGTGGGTCGGCGAATAAGCAACTTCTGGAGCAAAAGGATAAATCTGAACACGTTTAAACAATCATTAAAAATCTTTCCTGCTTGTGATGAAGCAATTAACTGTCTCAGACTGAGCCAGAAACAAAGTCACTAAGGAGAATAAATTCTCTGTTTTTTCTCCTTGCAAAAAGCCCTTTTTCATCTTGCTATGTAAAATCCGTCCTGTTGCGTTGGGAGGGAAGGAAACTTGGACTAGTGCCATCTCTTTGTTTTCTTTTTCTTTGAAAGGAGCTTGCTTGCTAGCATAACGGTGCTTTTTTGGGGTTAGTTTTGGACTTTGGGTTTGGTTTCTTTCTTTGCTGTGTTTTATTTAGTCTGCTTTTGCACTCCTACCGAGGATAAATTTGGCCACTGCTAATAACTGCATCAAAAGCCATGAGGTTTGATCTCTCTCCCTCTCCTTTTTTCACTCCATATGTTTGCACAGAGAAAGCTTCACAGTATTAAGGTATCTGACATGCTGTCAGACAAACAGCACTTTCAGGGAACAAGAAGTATTAAGGCCATATCCAGTTTTTGTGATGACATGTAAAGGCTGCCTGTTGCATCCTGCATACAAAGAGTTTGCCAAAGTAGGATAGAAATCCCTTGAATGGCCAGAGGCAACACCTTCTGGAAATCACTCTAGTGTTTTCTGAGCAGGAGGCTCTGTAGAACCTCACCATCTGCCAGCAAATATGTGGTGCTGATGGCAGCATGTGTGTGCAGTAGGTGACTAGGTAGAACGAGACATAGTGACTTGGCTAAGTACCTACGTTAATTGGGTGTCAAGGAGCTGTATGGGTGACCTGTTCCTTTCTCACAGCAAAATACGTCTACCAACATCCCATCTGCCCATGGGTATGGAATTTAACGCGAGGCTAACCTTTCTCTTCCTAGGAATGGGTTCATCGAAGAGAAGGTTGCTTGTTTCAGCTTCATCAATACCATCGTCTGGCTGGGAAGGTGTCCGAAAAGCTTTGAAGCTGTCAGCTGACAGAGGTGGAGATGGGGTGGATGGGTTGGACTGGTCACTGGGAGCGTTCCAGCTCCAGTATCCGCTGCTGCTGGTACTAGAAGGCACAAATCCTCCTTCTTTCCAAGATCCATTTAGGGATTCTGTCAAGAACAACAACAGCCATCATTACAACAATCCTGTGCTAGGGCTAAGCAGCTCTTTTACCTCAGCCTTAGATGCCATGTTGGTAATTAACTGTACGTTCAACAAAGGAAAGCGAAGGCGTTGGATGTAGAGAGGACAACCACATCTATCCCACTGCACACAAACGATATATTCCACACTTAATTTTTCAGGTGTTTTGAAAAAACAAGTACTTTTTTAAAAAGAAATGCTGGGTTTGGAAACATAACCTGTTCTGGAGCACAAACCGCAATAAGCAGTCAGATATTGCATGCATGATTAAGGGAAAACTTTCAAATACATCCCTGAGTTTCAACAGGAACACACGACTGTGGTGGGGCATCAGAGCAAGCTCCAAGCCACTGCACGGCCAACAGGAGATCCCCTGGGAAGAGGACATACGCCCTGAGCCCCAGGGCACTAACTACATCTGCAAAAACATGATCATCATCTCAGTACTAAAACACCAAAGAAAACCATAATTACACTCTTAACTGTCTTCTCATTATCTCCCAGTGTACACACCTCTGCTTAATTTGAATCTCTAACTGAGGTGGTACATATCCTTGGAAGGATATCCCTTTTTCTTCATACATGTGTATCGTTAGGCATGTGGTTTTGGAAGTGGGATGCATAGATGCTGGATCACCTCCACACCTACTCGCTGGAGAAACTCCCTCCTCACTGCAGCGGTTCCCCTGACATCAAGGTGGGAAGCAAACGCTCAGACTTAACAGGTTACTCTACAACACGGTGGGTGGGAGTAACAGCACTGCTCTGAAGAACAGCTTGAGCCATGCTTCATGTGCCGAGGTCCTCAGGCATCAGACGTTGGCATGTCACCCTTCCCAGTCCCTACAGGGCTTCTGGCAGGAGAGGAGTATGTAGGTGTTACCGTTTGAGAAAACCCATAAAAATTTATTGTCATTTAGACAATTACTCTATCACTCGATGACACCTACCCATCCAGGAAGGGGAATTGGGGAAAACAAGGAAACACAAGGGTTGAAATATAAATAGATTTAATAGGATAAGACTTAAGAATTAACAATATTACTACAGAACCAGTATTGATCCCGATACTAATATAAGATAGCAAAGGATTATACTCAGCCAAGTCTATCAGCAGGAAGCTGTGCACTCCCAGCAGCAGACAGCAAATGTCGGACACTGCGAGCGCAATGGCTTTGGAAGGAAGGGAAGGGCTCAGGGGTCTAGCACTGGGGCAAGAAGTTCTCTGGACCACTGTCATCAAGGGAGAGAGAAACTATGCAGCAAACTTTCTAATTTATATTGGATGTGACATACATGGTGTGAAAAAATCCTGTTGGCCAGCCTGGGTCAAGTGCCCAGGCCTCGCTCCTCCTCATCCCTGCACCTGGCAAGGCTCGAAAACACCAAGACCTTGAATCCCACATAGCCTAGCTGGTTATAAAGCAAATATTTTCATGAATTCAGACACTAGAGTCTTACAAAAGTGGAGTTCTCCCAAGCATTAGAAGAGAAGTTAGTCCTGTGTCGCTCAATCCATGACAGTCGGCCACCAACTCATCAAAACTATGGCCCACACATGGCCAGTGGTGCCACCACGGGCAGCTCTGCCTGAAGCTTCAGGTTCTCACAGGGCTTGGGCACATGTGCAGGGACGGTTTAGGTGCTGTTTCTCCCTAACTCAGGCATTAGAGGCTTTTCCCAATGACACTGTAAGTGCGCGAGTATTATGCAATACCCGACTTTGGAGCTGGCAAGCAAATAACACCTTATCTGTTCCTGAAACATTATTTAAGTGTGAGACAGGAGTCTTTTCAAGCCAGTGCCTGCCTTTAAGAGTTCTGCAGAAGTCACTCCTTCATTCCTTCTCAATTTCTTACAGATAAATTTAACTAATGACATCAGCAAGAATGTAATGTCTACCACCTGCTACTAAAAGCTTAACCCAAAACCAATGAATTATTTTTTTTCTCCTAATTCAGTTGTTTTTGGACGAAACCCTTGATCATTAACATCAGCTGCTCACAAAACAGAATGCAGTGCTCCATCATGTAAGCGCATGCATAAAAATCCCCCCTTGCGTGGGCAGCAGCCAAGTCCCTGCACTTAATGATCAGGGCCACAGAGAATAAATGGGATCAACCCTCCCTCTCCCCGGCAAATTCCTCTTTGGAAAAGGACATATACATTTCCGGTAGCTAATAAGTTAACACATGAAAATGTCATGTTTTGGTTCGTGATTACAGCCTTCATGTGACTGTAACAAAGGCGGGTTTTGTTTCTTTTAAGTATTTATGCTTGAGTCTCGTGCCAAAGCCAAGAAGTACATCTGGTATCAACTTGTGACCTCAGCATAGCTTAAAATTTCCACTTCAGAACACCAAAGGAAACAGCACCCTTTCAACTACTCTTTGACACATTTATGGTGGTACTTTGTATTCTCAAGGTTTACAGCTTCTCCTCACCTTGCTGAGAAAGAGATGGTATAAATCAAGAACTTTTTTAAAGTAGTATGGAAAAGACTGAAGGAGGCTGACACCAGGGAAAAAACAAACACTGGTTCTCATTAATACTAACAAATCTGTCAATGAAAAGAAATTTAAAATACAAATAAATGCAACTTATTCTTATTTTGGGGCTCTTTTCACATTACTGGAGTTGCGTGAAAGAGAACCAGACCAAATATTACTTAGCTGCAGGGAAACAAGGGCCAAACTCTGATCCAGTTTACACGGGCGATCATCCCCAGTAATTCCAGACAGAATTGCAGAATGGCAGGGGCTGAACGGCACCTTCGGTGATCATCTAGTCCAACCCCCCTGCCAAAGCAGAGTCACCTAGAGCAGGTTGCACAGGAACGCGTCCAGGCGGGTTTTGAATGTCTCCAGAGACGGAGACTCCACCACCTCTCTGGGCAGCCTGTTCCAGTGCTCTGCCACCCTCAAAGTAAAAAAAAATTAATATTAATGTCAATGTTTGGTTTTGGTTTTTTTACTTCTAGGCAAAATGCCATTTGTTTAAACAAATGTTCCTTTAATTACACTGCTACTTACTGCCCTTTTTTGGAAAAGGATGTAGAAACAATTAATCATTAGTAGATTTGTAGCTCGTATTACTAAGATCAGAGCCCAGCCCTGCAACACCAACTGAGCTTTGAATTATCAACCTTTACACTTTTATTGAAGTCTTTAGTAAGGCTTCACTCAGGAAAAACTAAGATATTCAGGGAGAAGGTGCCCAACAGCAGCTTCAAAATCTTGTCTGTGACTACGGAAAATACATGAATTACTTTTTTTCAGGCTTGTTTTCCCACATTTTGGAAACAAGCAGACAAGCTATGTGAAGAAATATCAAAGAGCACTCAAGCTGCATGAAGAAATATCAAAGGCAGTTAACAGCTACCATTTACCTATTAGCAATTCAAAAGGGCTTGTTTGGAAGATCTTTCCAGCCAACAGCTGCTAGCTAATGTGCACCCCAGCTCCTGACAACTGTCATCTGCTCAAACTCTTTAAGGTGGCAGATACTGCCTTGCCTCACATGAGAGCAGCTCCCCATGATCAGGGATGCAGTGTGGGACACGCACGTGCCTCAGCCACTCCGAATCCCTGCCTGGGACATCAGCACAGATCCACCTTCATCTGTGATTTCGGCTGTGACCTGGAGCAGCTGGAGAGCAGGAATGTTTTCTGCCTTCCACTGGCCTTCCCTTGGCCTTCCCTGGGGACTGGCAACCTCCAGCCCTGAGGTGGGACAGTCGCTGGGGATGTCACCGCCAGAGGTTTCCTAGGGCTCCTCAGGGCAGTGATACTCCATAAATGCTTCTGGTTTCGACATTTGGCAAGTGTGCGGAAAGCACACAGGTAGGAGCCATGGGTGCTCATGGCTAGACTTCCAGCGAAATGGGTAAAATTTAAGTTTTCTGGAAAGGAATGAAAAAAACCACACGATTTGTTCATAAGTCCTGAAAGATGGGACATTTCTCATGGTACAGATTCTTTTTAAGTACATCATTATTCAGTGGATTGCCCCTGCTTCCATGAAGAACTGCTAAGACTATTTACCCATTAATTTGCAATCAGTTACTATTCCTCAAAGTACTCCAATTATTTACAGTAGAAGGGCATTTAGTATCAATTTAACAGTTATAAGTACGAAAAGCCACTCACACAAACAATACTGAAACATCCTAACAAGAGTGTCCTAATCTAAATTATTCCTTAAAATATAACACTTTTAAGAATTTCTTGTAAATGCAGTCAAGCTTGCATAGATTAATTATATTTCATTAGCCACCTCATTATTACCATTAACTTTATAGATTTATTTTTATTTGTGTGTCTTCTGCTATATCATGAATGGAGTAGTCTTTTAAGGGATTATGGATTTGATGGTAGACCATCAGAGAGTTAAAAATAGCAGAGGAACTGAGGGCCTAATCCTGCAACTGCAGAAACAGACCTGTCGCCATGCAGACCGCTAGTGCACAGCCCCTCTGCCGAGGGCTGTCATCTGGGAGTGCTTTGCCTCATCGCAGCGTTGAGTAAAATCTGATGATTTCCATGGGGTGGGGACAAGAACCACAGAATCACAGAATGGTAGGGGTTGGAAGGGGCCTTCGGAGACCATCTAGTCCAACCCCCCTGCCAGAGCAGAGTCACCTAGAGCAGGTTGCACAGGAACACGTCCAGGCAGGTTTTGAACGTCTCCAGAGAAGGAGACTCCACCACCTCTCTGGGCAGCCTGTTCCAGTGCTCTGGCACCCTCAAAATAAACAAGTTTTTCCTCATGTTCAGATGGAATTTCCTGTGTTCCAGCTTGTGCCCGTTGCCCCTTGTCCTGTTGCTGGGCACCACTGAGAAGAGTCTCGCCCCATCCTCTTGTCACCCGCCCTTCAGATATTGATAAGCGTTGATGGGATCCCCTCTCAGTCTTCTCCAGGCTAAACAGACCCAGGTCTCTCAGCCTGTCCTCATAAGAGAGGTGCTCCAGTCCCTTGGTCATCTTTGTAGCCCTCCGCTGGACTCTCTCCAGCAGTTCCCTGTCCTTCTTGAACCAGGGAGCCCACAACTGGACATGGTACTCCAGATGCGGCCTCACTGGGGCAGAGCAGAGGGGGGGGATGACCTCCCTCGACCTGCTGGCCACGCTCTTTTTAATACACTTTTTAACCACTGCTGTCATGTTTACCGCATATGTGCAAATGCAAATTAGCTGTTTGTAAAATTAGCGTTCCAGTGAGGTCACGAGACCTTCCGCAGCGCTCATCTCCCATTTATGAAATGAGGCATCTCCTGTTTCATAAACTGGAGCCACTTTATGCTTACAGAAAAGGTTTCTTCTAATTTCTGCCAATGCCGCACCAAAGACCTTGACTATGTCAGAGCAAAGCTCCCTCAGTAGGATCCCCAGCATGCAGGGACCACTGCCAGTCCTCCTTTGTCCTCCCCCATGGCCACAACTCCTGGAAACAAGCCCCCGTGTACACAGCCCCTGCCCAGGCGCTGCTGTGAAGGCTTACCGTTGGGTCGGACAGGAGGGCTGCGGACCAAAGGGCTGGTGGATAAACTGGTGAGTACCATGGCTGCTGTTACTTTATCCATGTCCAGTTCTTCTGAAGATTTTCTGAAACACAGTGAATGGGAGGAAGGGAACACATCAGCAAATGCTTAACTTTTTTCTGGTGTTTGGTGTTGGTTTTTTTAAAATAAGAAGACTAAACCCTAAGCCAGTAACTGAAGCAAACCACTGAGCGGAGTCCTCAAAGCTTTTGTCTTCTGGCAACCTGAGCATACTAAGTGGCTACTTTAAGAAAACCAGCTCAGCATAAATAGGAAAGGCAGTGGGAAAAGAGAATACATCTTTGTATAAAATTGTCAGGATTATTGTGACCCTCCATTAGTTTGACCCTGTTGCCTTTTTTCAGAATTTCAGTTTCATAGAATTTCATAGTGCTATATTTTGGATTTGGGATGAGAATCTTGTTGTCAGGGTACTGGTGGTTTTAGTTGTTGCTAAGCTCTCAAGGCCTTTTCTCCTCACACCGCCCCACCAGCGAGTAGGCTGGGAGGGGACACAGCTGGGACGGCTGACCCCAGCTGACCATATGACGTTATGCTCAGTATATAAAGCTGGGGGAAGAAGGAGGAAGGGGGGCACATTCGGAGTGATGGCGTTTGTCTTACCAAGTAACCGTTACGAGTGATGGAACCCTGCTTTCCTGGAGATGGCTGGACACCTGCCTGCCGATGGGAAGCTGTGAATGAATACCTTGTTTCACTTTGCTTTACTTATAAAACTGTCTTTATCTCAACCCACGAGTTTTCCTTATTTTCCCGACTCTTCTCCCACTGGGGAGGGGGAGAACTGAGCAAGCAGCTGCATGGTCGTAGTTGCTGGCTGGGGTTAAACCACGAGAATAACATACACTACTCTCTGTAGGGAGAGGAAGAACTATGAACTGGAACTGAGGGATGCGATTTTTTTCTTTGTTGCTTCCGCTTAACACGATTAAACTTCCCGTACTCTCTCCAAAAGACTGACCCTAAATTTCTCCTAATCAGATTATAAACTAATTCTTTAAAATAATTAGTAAATTGGCCAAAAACCAGTGCGGTGGGGGAGTTTTTCTGTGGGTAGGATGGGTGCCCGAGCCAGTGGGACAGTGCAGTGGAAAGACGAGGGACCCATCGCTGCTGTAGCTCAGCCTCGCTGGGAACCAGCCCTACGTCGCTGCTTTGATTCATGCAGTTAAGACCAATGAGTTCTGGGGAAAAAAAAGCAACCATGAAAGCAGGAGAGCGGCAGAGGAGAGGTCATGGGGTAACAAGGGAGAGGACGGCAGCCGGTTTTCCAGGGGAGGGAGAAGAGGATTTGGAGACAACAGATGCCTCAAGAAACCAGGCTTCAGTGACCCACTGCTCAAGGAGCAATGTTTATTTTAGACAATGCAGAATTTTCATGGGCTGTAAAAAGGTACATACTATCACTTTTTTTTTTCCCAAAAAGTAACTTTTCCTGACAGGTTAGCAGTATAACGTACAATTTCTGAAGCGTATACATACCAAAACAGAACTGCTAAAAACACTAGGTTTAGCAGACTTTAGCCTTCCATCCTTGTGGGACTGTGGAACATAGGCAGACAGCTTCTTGGAAACATTTGCTTTCAAACATACAATTGATCATCCAAGCCCATCTTCTTGTTTACTAGAGATCAAGTTAAATTTGTTCTTACAAAAGAATACATTTCCCCCCCTCTACGCTGCATTGTGAGGTTTCTAGAATTTCCTCTGTGCCTTGAAAGGAGCTCTACTTAACTGATCAGGTTGAATCTCTATTTAAAGCCCTATATGAGAAGTGTTCATCTACCTGATGTTTTCCATCACCTGTTGATGGGTAAGTCACCAAAAGTCACCATGCTGCTTGCAGTCCCCTTCCTAGAATCCCATTTCACCCATCAGAGTAAAGGCACATTAACTGGAAACTATGCTACAGTCAAAGCCTCTTGATATGTTAGTGAGCAAAACTCATATTGGCCCATGAAAAAATGCACAGCTGCTTTCTGGCTGATGCAAGGACCCACACAGACGCCGATGAACACTCTCCCATGCCGCACAACAGCTTAGCTCTTATGACTGTCTTTTGCCACACATCAGTGCCTGGAACCGAAACACTGACGATGGTTCCTGCTGCATTCTGAATATATCCATAGAAAGCCTCCTTTCCTTCAGCCAAGGCTTTTGCGAAGAGCACAGCAGCCATATGGTCATCATCAAGTACTGGAAAAGTCTTGGATACCAGCTATAATCGGCTAATACCTGAATCCATCACCCATCAGAGGTCTTCTCGCCTGCAAAGGAGTATTTTGCTCAGAATGCCAAATTCCTCTGGGTCCAGAAGAGCTTTCCTCAGGGATGATGTGGAGATGCTACATTTTCTGGAGACCAACCCTGCCAGATGATTTTCCCATTACCTAATATCCCAGTATGAAAATCCACTCTCTGAGCAGCATTCAGCTGCTCTGTAGTTCACTCCTGCACGACTACACTGACTGTCCCTACTCTGTTATCCAGCTGTGGATGAACCACTAATGTCTCCATTTCTGCAACGTATGAGGACAAAATGATCACAGGTACCTGATACGCTGGAGAAGCTGATACCTCGTGTTTGCAATCAGCCCTCCAACAGGGCTATTCTGTGTGTATGGTAACAGGACTAACGCGCTCCCAGACAGGCCTCTGCAGAATTGCAAAATCACACTACAGCAGTTGTTGCAAGTGCTGGCTAAGTTGATGTCAAGATGTCAGAGTCTAGACCCAGAGTTAATCCCAAAGTTCCTCCAGATAGTCTATAAATTTAACTTCTAACTCTTCTTTATCGATGCTTTTTTTTCCGTTCTACAATAACTCAGGCTGCTTCTCTGAAAAACCAACCTTTAAAAAAACCAACCTTTAAAAAAACCCCAACCAATAATTTTGTCAATAATGTCCCAAAATTGTCAGCATTGGCATCTGTGCCTAAGATGAAAGTTTTCACGGGCAGGCAAAGAACAGGAGTGGTCATGACTTCCCCACACCTCCAACATTTCTAACCATGCTAAACCACACTCTTGCAATTACTGGAATGTTTTTCTTTCTACCTGACCCAATTTAACAGGTTTTCAATATGGAAAGCCCAAATAAATAAAACTTTGGACTTTTTCCCTGCCCATTTTGAATCCCAGTCATTTTTACCACTTACTGCTCCTCAGCTGTAGCCAGCAAACAAGGAATGCTCCGCTCATATCTCCCAGCCACAAGAATTTTAGCAGCTACGAGTGCTGGCTTATGTGACTCTGCTCCCAAACACATTTTTACAGTTTGGCTTATAAATGTAAACACACATATTTCACATATCACTCAGCCAGCACCACTGCAGGAACAGCAGCAGCCTCTGAGGGAGAGGCAAAGCATAAAACTGAAGACAGGAACCACTTAAGCCATCTGCATTTAGTCAGCATCACATGCGAGTCCATGTCTTAAGACTGCCCCAGTCTTCTCCAGCTTTCTCCGCTGGAAAGTTGAACCTGCACACAGCTGTTGAACAGTATTTGCACTCAGAGGAGAGAATAACTTGTCCGTTACACATTGATTGTTCACAAACCATTTATTCCACCATTGCTAAGGTGATTTTCTGCAGAGTGAAGTTATAATCCCTGCCATTGCTTATACTGTTATTAAGTGCAATGAAATCTAGATCAGTTGTAAAATCATCTACTACATAGCTATGAAGATTACTTTTCTCCAATTCCACATTCCAGCCTCCAAATGCAGCCTCCCAGCTTCTGGATGGATAGGTTTGTGTCGGCACAGTCTGCATTTGAGACCAAACTGTTTTGGATCTTTTATTTCCAAGTCTTCATAAATCCAAACACATGCCAATAGCTGATTTTTAATGAACCAGTTGAGGCATAAGCCGCAGAAGTTAGAGGCCCTTGAGAACAGATCTTTTATCACCACCCCATCTCTCTCAGCTTCATGTCTCCTTGCTTCCTGGCCAGCCTGGTATTTAAATCATTTAAAATCACATTTAAATCACATTTAAATCCTTCTCTTCAATAGCCAAGATCAAATTCAACTTAGTTACTACGCTCACTCTTACTCAGTCCTTTCCTTTGCTTTGCTGATGAATTGACCATTTTTTTAAATTCATTTAATGGTGTTAAGAAACTATCTTGTCAGGCAGAGCTCTCTGCGAGGAAAGGCCGGATTTAAGCTCCAAAAGATGAGCAAAAGAGGGTCCAAGGTGAACCCAAGGCTACACTAGTGTCCCGAAACCGCTCGCCTGTACCATAGCCAGGTCGAAAGACAACACAACAGCCCATCTCCTACTGCCACATTGCCTCAGCCAGCGGCTGACTCCCCCTAGGACTTGTGTTTCCTTACGGGACTGAAACCAGCTTAAGCTTCTGGTGCGGTTCCTCCCTACTAGCAACCTTCTGGCAAGGGGACGTCTCCCTGGCCTCCCCTTGCGAAAGGTGCACAAGTGCTCTTCTGGCCACCATCACCTTCACAGTCCCTAGTAAGCATTATTCCCACCTGGACGCACCTATACTGCACCTCTGTTGTTTCTTCTCTGTATCAGCCACACTATCATCTATGGTTGGAACTACTGGGTTTTTTTGCGTTTCTCTCAAAAAACCTTAAAAATACGTGTTTCATTCTAGTTTTGAAGTCTTTGGTCTATCCTTTACTATCTGCCTGGCTTGGACCAAAAAGCCTGCAATTCTTCCTCTTGGGAAGACTGCATCTTAGGTCAGTACTTTACCCAACCATATTTTAAGAGTTCTGGAGAATATCCTTTTAGCAGAGAAACTGGTAGTGGTAGCAGGTGGTTTTTTTTATAAAATTGACCTTATTAAAAAGGAAAACTTAAGCTCATTTTAAGCAAAGGAAAAATAAAAAAAAAAAAGAAATTTATTTTCCCTGCCCACAACTCCAAAGGTTTCAATTAATTCCCTGACCCGTGCCCTCTAACTCCAGCGCAGCGATGCTCAAAGCAGTGATGCATGGGTTTGCCCTATGGGAAGTGTCCTCCTGTGCTCCGGAGCTGCCCCAACACCACGTAAGCGTGGACCAGGCAGCACTCCTTCACCAGGGCTCTACTGCCATTGAGAAGGTGGGAGAGGGGAGCGGGGGCAGCATCCTCCAGCTGGAAGGACCAGGCTCCAGGGGGTAGAAACTCCAGCACAAGGAGATGAGACCACAGAAAAGGGAAGGGGAAGGACATTTCCAATTACTTCAAGTGGAGGTTGGCTACAGAAGCTGATGGTCACAGACCCAGCCGTCTTCTCCAGAGCCACGTCCCTCTGCTGTTCCAGCACTGAGGAGCTTGCCTTTCCTTATCCCACTTTCTGAACAATAACCACCTGAAGCCCATATGCCCAAAACATTCAGATTTATTAAAAGGTTTAAATTTTTCTTTGTTTTGGCAGAGGTATGCGCTTACCAATTTCTTACTGCTAACCCCACCAGAGGGACCAGTAAAAAATAAATAAAATAAAAATTTTTAACTAGGATTGATCAAGAACAGCGGCAGCCAGGCACAAAAATGCTAGTACGCTATCTTAGCTGGCTTCTGTCCTCCACACAAAAAACAGCTGATGACAATGGTTCACAAAACATCTTGACCTTTTGTTAAGGAAGTAACATATAAATATGCATGCATTAATATGCTACAACTAAGACAGAATAACAGTACAGAATCAGAGAATGGTTGGGGTTGGAAGGGACCTTAAAGATCATCTAGTTCCAACCCCCTGCCATGGGCAGGGACACCTCCCACTAGACCAGGCTGCTCAAAGCCCCATCCAGCCTGGCCTTGGACACTTCCAGGGATGGGGCGTCCACAGTCTCCCTGGGCAACCTGTTCCAGTGCCTCACCACCCTCAGAGTGAAAAATTTCTTCCTGATATCTAATCTAAATCTGCCCTCTTCCAGTTTAAAACTGTTACCCCTCATTCTATCACTACACTCCCTGACAAAGAGTCCCTCCCCATCTCTCCTGTAGCCCCCGTTTAGGTACCGGAAGGCCGCTCCGTCTCCCCAGAGCCTTCTCCAGGCTGAACAACCCCAACTCTCTCAGCCTGTCTTCATAGGAGAAGTGTTCTCTCCCTCCCATACTTATACTTCTAAATGCTCATAGAGAGACCTCTGAAGTCTTACTTTGACCACCTGATTATAGCCACATCACGCTGATGCCGTCATACTGAGCGCTGTATCAATACTGATAGATAAACATGTTGTTAGAGGCTTTTGTATGCCAAAAATATGATTCATCATACAATGAATCATTGTAATCAGTGCACTAGTAATAACAGAAGTACTTCTGAAAGAAAAATCCCAAATTACATTCTACAGTTAAGTAAAAAGATTTTGGGTTTCTTCAATTCTTCATTAATGGCAAAGGCAACATCCTAACAAGGAACCACCAAGAAAAGGCATGTATGTGCCTGTGACTCCAGATACCTAAAGTAACTACAACCACTCTTCTGTCTTGAGAAAAGATCTACAGTATCATGCAGCAAAATACTATTAATCCATAAAATACCTTACATTTACGATAATATTTGGTTACCATCTAACAACTCAAAATACTGACAGTACAGATAAATGAATGATCTTGCTAGTTGCTGTTAGGTTTGTTTCTTGATTATAAAGATTTAAAATTAACCTGCTTGCCAAAGACAAAAGGAAAAATTGTAGAGAGAATGATCCATATAACCAGTCTGTGTTCCTAAGCACTCGTTGGTAAAAGCTGTAACTTTTCACAATAAAGCAAAAAGCAAAGGGAAATATTTTCAAAGATCATATTAAATCATTACAATACTATAATGATACATCTTAAAACTTAAGGGAGCATTACTATTTACACATCTAAAAAGAGAACCGGTGTTTGATATCTGAAGCACAGACACAATAATATGATGCATTAATTGGAAGCTAAGGATTTCTGCCCTTGCTCATCATGGCCAAACATAGAATTAACCTTTTCCACCCTTAATTTTGTGATATTTGTAGTCTAGTTCGTATACAGAATAATTGCCCTTTCTGTGTCTCTCTCTGGTGTTCTGGTGATACACCAGCAATTTTTTAGGACACTAACAGAGATTAGAAATTAATTATGATAAAATTCTTCATTATACTAATACAGGAACTTTTATTCTAAAAACATATACACCTGAACTTCTCAAGGGAAAAAGGAAAGTGCTTCAAAGGCCACCTCAAAGCTCTCCACCCTCAGCCAAGCTGAAATATTTTGTGATTCAATTATTCCATGGACCTTTGGAAGTCTGGCTGGTGTGCTAGAGGCTGAGGAGAACTGATACAGTCATCAGTAATGCAGACACAGACTTTCTATCTGGACTGTAATGGTTTAAAGACAATAAAAAGCCTCTGCAACCTAGTGGTATCACATGGGAGACATTCACAGAGAGTGGTTCTCAGCATCCTGGAGAGGAAAATACGTTTAAGAGAAGAACTGAAGAGAAAGTGGTGGTGTGTAATGCAGGCGTGTTTCTCAAAGTCTTTTATTCTTCCTCGCATCAGACCTTCCACTGCTATGCAGAAAGAGGACTCTGTAAAAACAGGTATTTTAAAAGCACTAAAACTTGACAGAAAATAATCAATTGGTTTTTACAACTGTTTTATAGATTTAGATAACCAAGAAAACGTGATACTTGCTTCCAAAGGCTGGCTGACGTACTCTCCCATAGACGGGGGTCTCGCCTGTCTCTCAGTTGCCCCTGCCCCCTCCTCAAGCCCCCAGAGGACAGACGGCGTCCCAAGCCAGGCACAACTTCAGGGAGCCCCTGAGCACCCTTTTCCAGTGTCCTTCTCCTCCTTACGGGGGTACAACCCAGTGATGCTACCCTGGCTGCTCTGTAGGCTACCGCCACACCAGACCTCTCCAGTGAGGGCTGGCAGAGCTGCACCAGCAGCAAAAAAGATGAGAAATTACTGCGATTTCTGTCATTTGGTGCAAAAGCATCCCATGGACACACTCTGCTGCCGCCATCCCCTCTGCAGCCCAGTGGCGGGAATAGCTGCTTTGCCCTCTAAGACTTCCCAGGAAAGTCTGCTTAAGGCAAAGCCTGCAAAACAGATGGAAAATGCCTTTTTCATTTAAGCCTTTTTTTATCACTGTTTCTTAAGCAACTCATCTGCCTTCCTTGAAGGTGGCTGAAATTTCAAACCTATCCAAATGGGAACAGGACTGAACTCTAGGTCGCTCTCTGATTCACAAAACACAAGATACAGTGTGCTGGGGGTGGGGAGGGAGAGGATGGGTAATAAAACACTGCTCTCATTATTGGCCGGTGATAAAATCGACTGTTTTTAAATGCTCTGCATAAATGGAAACAGTTAAGCAAGCCAAATTCAACACTTAGAGGTAAGCCGCAGTTTACAGGAACAATTTATTCTGTGTATTGAAAAAGCTGATCCAATGAATAATTTTTACTTTTCAAACAGCTGGGACATATTGGGAGAACTTATCTGGTGCAGAGCCCTCGGGGCAATGACAGAAGCTGAAGTAGGAATATGACACAGAAGCCGTCTGCTTCAAAACAGAACAACCAAATAAATGGTAATCACTTGATAGATTATGAGTGCAAAGCAAAAATTAAATTCATAAAGGAATAACAGAACCCTGCAGAGAACGGTTATACCTTACCGTTACCCACAAACCTCCGAGATTTTCTAGAAAGATTTTCTGTTCCATCTCTTCTACTTTAGAGGCCACTTGCTGATGCAATAAATAACTCAGCCTCTACAAACCAAGTATAGGGATGCCCTGAAGCAGCAGACCAATTATTCCAAATATTACCCAATATATTCACATTCATCCCTTTTCTGCCTTCGCTTTAGCTACTGTTTTAGCTTGTTCACAGGCACACCCCCTTTCATAAGTGGGATCGTTTTGATGGGGTACTGTTTAGAGAAACAAAATTTCGCACTTCTGATGCCCCAGGGAAAGGGGCTGGACCACTTGCTCCGACGCCCAAGAGGTACTGCTCAATGCAATACAAATTATCATGCTGAAAACACAAAAAGAGGGAAAAGAAGAAAAAAAAAAAACAAAAAAAAAACAAACAAAGGTCCCAGCCCATGAAACGTAATAAGAACGGTGCCAAGAAGCGGTGTGATGTGCTTAGGGGACAGCTGATGCCAGCTGGTAACAGACAGAGAGGGTAAGATACTTTGCCTCCCCAGGTAGCCGGCATCCCCGCTGCAAAGCCTGCTGCTGTTTGCGACCCTCACCCGGCCCCGCAGTCAGAGCCCCCCAGGTACCACTGCGTCTGATGTCTCTTTTTCACAGTGGTCTCACTCAGCCTTTTGCAAAACTATTTTTCCCGTAAATCTTCCTTAACCTTTGAGAAGAATTATTTTACCAACTGAAGATACCCTTATGGCAGATGCTACGGGTACTTTGTCTTTCCCAAAGTAAAATACAAAATACAAGGCCAGAAATTTTTTGCTCTCCCTTCTTCTTTTCCCCTTATCTATTGCAGACAGGATGATTCCCGCTTTGTATAAACTTAGTTCTGACATTCACAAAATATATTTTATAATATCAATGCCTATATACAGTCTAACACATCTACACGGATAATTGGTTTAGCACAATTTATCTCTAAAAAGCTACTGTAAGTCAATTTTAAAATAATATTTAACTGCTTTTTTCCTTCAGACATTAAAATACGGCTTTTTTTCAAATAAAATATACATTGATGAAACACTTGAAAAAGCCTGCAAGTTTTCCTCTCACCAAATCAGAGACACACGCATGCTGTCCTGTTGCTACATGTAACTACTAATGTGAAGAAGATGGTGAGCGCTTTGCTGAAATCAAATCATTCTCAAAAATGACCCACGGGGTCAGTTTCTGTTCATTGTTAATATTTACATGTCAGTCTTTTGAACTTTCCAGTTCCTTATTTTTTTAAAGCTAGAAGCAAATAGAATTGTAAAGAAAAAAAAAACCTACCGATTCTGGTCCAGGCTGTCCACAGCCACCAGTACTGCTGAAAGAGATCTGGAGACTAGAGGCAGAAACACCTCTGAGATGACCCTCTGCTTTCTGACAAAGTGAGATATTATATCCTAAAGGACGGAATTTCTGAAAATTAAACCATTGTTTCTATGGCATACTCGAGCCAATAGGTCACAGCACTGTGAAGTATCTCCCAGGGTCATCTTTGCTATTGCAGCGATCCAGGAGACACACACCACGGTTCACCTCACAACGGGCTGGGTTTTTGTCCTTCTCAATCTGTTAGAAACCTGTTTCAGAAGAGGGAAGGCACAGAGCTAGCTCATTTTGTCCTCTCCACTCCCACCTTCCCTTCATCTCCACATCCTTGGACCAGTTCTGCAGGGCTGCGTTGACAACAGTACCTGTGATAGCCAGCTCACAGATATTTTGTCTACGCGCACACATTCCATGGAGAGTTTCCAGGTACACCTGTTCAGATGGGCTCTCTTTCCATTTCCCTGATCATCCTACAAGCCTGTGTTCATCCCGTGTTGATGCAAGTACATCCATCACGAACAGAGCTCCAACTGTTATTGATATGATCTCGCCCACATCTTCTACAAGGACAGTATTATTTCCCTGTCTCTGCTGAAATCTCTATAATTTGACTCACAAGGATAGCTCAGTTATCTGTAATGAACACTACAACCCCACTGCCCTTCTCTTCATCGCTTGTTTTCAGCTAATGAAGTTGGAACTAATTGGTGCTAGAGAACTTTTTTTTTCTTTTTGAAAGGGTGACTAAAATGTTTCCTTCAAAATTCAGTCACAAACACGACGAACATTTATCTTTACACCCAACCTGATTACAGGCCAGATTTTCATGATTTTCCTTTCTCGGTTTTCATTTTCTCAAGAAGGATCATTATTGAGATAGCAGCACTTCCAGATACTTTTCAGAGAGAGCAGTAGGGTATACAGTCCAAATACCAGTAATGCGTCAACTCTCACATTTTATACATGGGGCTCTGCAGGCCATTTGGTCTGGTGCTCTGTGGCCAACACTGACTGTTTCAAAGGAAGATGCAATAGGGATGTTCCCACAATCAATATACCATCCCATTCCCAGGAATTATGAATTTCCTTACACTCTGTGACCAGATTAAAAAAAGCACAAACAAAACGTTGTAGATCTTCCAATACATTTTCTATCCGCTATCACCCTGGATACTCTTCTTTTCCACATTATCTCCCTCGTCTGTACATTGTCCTCATGTCTGGGCTTCAGTCATGTTCTACGGCAGGGAGCACTGCAATCTAGTTATGTTATTCAGGAGACAAATATTACCTTTTATCAGGTTTGATTTAGTTACTTTTCCGATTGTTCTGTTGTTTTCACAATACCAGACATGCACAGCAGAACCTCTAAGCTCATCATTGCTTTATTTACTATGACATCGCCTCCTATAAATTTCTTTTTTGATGTGAACATACACAGTAACTTCAGTATTTCTTTACGTCAAGCTCCTTCTATGTTTATCAAGCCACAGTTCAGGATATGCCCCATTGCCAGCAAAGAAATGGTAACAGGATTTTCTGAATGATAATGTCTCAGTCAGTCAGAGACCCAGACACTGTCTGATACAATTTATAGCAACCCACAGTCGCTCCAAATTAAATGTGAAAAATACAAAACAAAGCCCCCGTGGCTATTCTAGTGGCAAGAAACTACCTTCACCGATTCTATGCCACGATGATTCAGGAGATGAGCTGATGTTCTGACTGATCAGCGATGTGTCGAAGAGCTAAAGAAGGACTGGGTCCTTCTGTTTTAGGAAAGAACGTGCTAGATTACAAACTGAGATAGATACCACCACATTAAAAATACGTTCCGCGGTAAGTAAAACCATGTTGCACACACTGTACACTGTACAATCCCTTTGCACTGTATAATCTCATTTCAGGTGACACGTAGTTTACCATTAAGTCTTTCAGATTTTTCAGGAGGGTTGTGGGATTTTTTAATCTCACAGTTACAGATGAAAGGTTTGTGTTGTTTGGTTAGCACCCGAAATTCCAACTTCACATTATGAACTGTGAAGTACCACCACCAGAAGATCTCCAGGCCTAGCCAACACAAAGTGTCTCAACAAGGGCACCTGGTCTTGAAACAAATCACAGAATGGTTGGGGTTGGAAGGGAGCTTAAAGATCATCTAGTTCCAACCCCCCTGCCATGGGCAGGGACACCTCCCACTAGACCAGGCTGCTCAAAGCCCCATCCAGCCTGGCCTTGAACACTTCCAGGGATGGGGCATCCACAGTCTCCCTGGGCAACCTCTTCCAGTGCCTCACCATCCTTACCGTAAAGAATTTCTTCCTGAAATAGGGCACAAAGCCATCTCTTCTCTGAACCATCTCTTACAAAGATGAAGTATATGTAAGCTAAACACCAGTCTTTCTTCTTGCTTTTAAAACAATTGTCCAACCCTTTCAAAGATCCTTAACAACTTAATTTCTTCCACAGGAACTAAGTAAAACCTCACGGATGGCCATCTTCTCATCCCACGATTTAAACATTTGTTGCACGGATATGAACTGAAGATACTTAAAAAATGGTGGATATAAAAACAGACACTACAAAACCACAAGAATCTGCCAGACCATTCGAGGAGACGGATGTGCAGTTAAGGAAATGTCTCGGAAGCCTCTGGGCAGAGTAGGACCTACTGGGCAGGCGCCAAAGGTGGCTGACACCCCAGGCCGAGGCGCCCCTGGGGCTGCCGGAGCCTTTGGCACAGTCGGCGTGCGTAAAGGTCTGGGCTTCCGAAGGGCATCGACCCCTGCGCGTGTGATGGACAGCGTGTGCGCCTGACTGTCCCGGAGATCCCAGGCTGGAATAACCGCACTCTCCACAAGAATATCTCGGTATCTATGTACAGCAGAATGATTTCGACAAGAAAATGAGAAAGTCCAGACCATCTAGACTATGTATGCTAGACGGCAGCCAGCATTCACTGATGTCAGGCACTAGACGTTGTTACTATACATATTTCTTCATTATTCAACACTAACTACGGTACTGAAGATGCTTCTCCTTAACAATCCCACTGATGATGACTTTAAAATAATCTTCCATGGAAGGCCCCTCTTTAATCTGTAAACAATTAAAATTGTTTCTGTGTTTCCCAACTCAGGATGTACTCTTAGCGTACAATTTTCTAACTGATCAATGTTTGCAATGAGCAGTGGTGGCAGGTGAGTCATTATTTTGTTTCATTGGTGTTAGCATTGTTAAGTGTCCTGCACCTCAAATTATGAGAGTTAAAAATCATGAAACTAGACCTTCAGTTGTGCCTTCAAAACATACCATGGGCACGTGTCACAGTGTGAAAAGTGACGTTTTACACACAAATCTGGCAACATGGCATGCTGGAATAGCAAGAAATGAAAAAGATTGGCCATGGTAGAGAAAACAGTACTAAACGCCGCTACTTTGCATTACGTCACATTCAAGACCATCAAGCAATTTGCCATAGTTCACTTATACTACGCAACGTTATTGTATCTATAACCTTCAGTTCTACCTTAAACTAAATAAGTATTTTATTTTGGACTCCTTCGCCACCAGTTAATGTAGATTTATTCATTGGTAAGCAGTCCTAGCATTTAAAACCCAGCAGCAAACAAGCGGTGGTTTGTGACAACTACGGATACACAACAGGCTCTCTTTAAAGCCACCAGGAAGTCATGCAAGCCCTCAAGAAATTTCAGAGCTCTCATTTTTCACCCTTGATCCCTTTCTTTGAAGGATGGGAAAACATTGCCCTTTTATGGAGAGATTACAATGAAAAAAAAAAAAATCATAGTTTTTATATGCTGATTGTATTTTTAAAATACACGCAACAATCCTGGTGGAACAAAGCGACCTGAAGTTGGAATCTGACCCTGTAACTGAGATGACTGCAGCATGGTAATATCAAATCATCAAAACATACAGGTTGCACAGTCAAGTAAGTGTGGGGATAACACACCATTTGAGAGCAGGGGAAGACTTGGTATTTAATAATCTGCAAGTGACAATATATGAAACACCTTCCAAGGGGCAGAGGACCCAGAAAAAGCTGGGGGCAGCAATTACCACACATGGTCTTATCAGGACAGTGGGAGATTTGGGTAAACCAAATCTGCACATTATCGCTTTGCCATTTGTTTCCAAGTAGTTTACCTATGTTCTGTAACATCATTATAGGAAAAGGTAACCAAAATTGATACTTCTATTTTGAATGAAATAAAGACATAACTTTATAAAAATGTGGAGATATTATGAAAATAAAAATGGACTAGGAAGTCTTATGAAACTTGTTTGTTTTTCTGATAAACCACTGTGAGCATACAAGACGGTCAATTTAGATGGAGTAAAACTGAAGGAGGAATTGGGAATATTTGTAAGTACTCCTGATCTAAATGTTTTTCTAAGATGCTTTTAACATCAAACATTCACTGTGCTGTAATAGGTTTGCTCTATGAGTCCAGGGAGGTTTTTTTTTTTGTTTATTTCTAATTACTTGAATGCTTTGTGTTTAAATGAATGAAACCACTGACACAATACATGGTAGCGAAGAATGCATCTGGCTTAACTCTACTGTCTTCTTTAGTGTTCTTGTCTGAAATTCAACCTCTTTTTTTCATTATGCGAAACTAACTAAGCTGTGGCCTGCAGGTATCAAAGGGAGATTGAGAATACACTGCCCAGCCTCTGGCTACTAGTTCTCCAGCTTTTTCTGTTAGAAGGAAACACTCCCCTTGGTAATGCATGTATTTGTGTTAGTAACTGTTTATAAGCCATAAGGCTGTTGTAACTTTTTAAATAACACAGCAGAGTATGCTTTTGCCTTTTTTGTTTCCCCTAGGAAAATGCGGCTCTAACAAATACTACAAGCAATAATTATTATGACATAAAACAGCCCGTCACTTATTGTGGGTCTGGTATTATGCTCATGTTACCCAATCTCACACTTCCACAAAGTTACTCCTGATACTGAGAGGTGCATGACCAATAGTAATAATCACCTGAAGAAATCACAGAAAAAAATGAATTGTGATGAAGACACCTTCTTACCATCTTCACCACCTTCCGTACTGTCCCCTGGAAGCTCTATTCTGTATTAAACTACAGATGCACATTGTAAAAATTTACCAAGGTCTTATCGAATAGTTATAAAACGTCCGTGTTACAGTTGAAACTACTAACCTTATTTCTATGTCTATCTACCAATGATAACACAGACAAGATGGCATCATTTTCCATTACAGAATTAAATTCTCCTCCTATTCCCATATAGAGAAGTGGATTCTTTCCACTGTTAGCCAACAATGCACAACATTTCCCATTCATTTTCTATTTTCATACTATTAGCAGTGGCCTAATGGTCTGGTTTCTTTGTCTTCATGTAACAACCCTAGAAGCGGCTGAGCATGTGCAATGCTCCATGACAACAAATGAGAGTATTTACAGTCACAGAGGCGTTGACATTTAAAGTTTTCGCTAAAATTATTTAAATAATTGTTTTCACACACAACACAGCTAATGGCACCTCTTTGTTCAGAATGGAGGGAAGTCTCAGAGGAGCGCTGTTATTAATTTAGTCTTAAAATTATACCCACTAGAAACACAGGCTTTGAGAGCCAGAGGGAACTGCAAATGCAAAACATCCCGCTTTGCATATTGTCAGGCAGACGGTCCATTATTTCAAACATCTCCTCTTCCTCAGCTTCTCCCCTGTCATCTTAGTCCCTCTGTCTTGTGAAGCTCTGCTCAGGTTTTCCTGTACTCTCCTTTTTTCTTGATGATGGACCTCCCCTAGCACGCCTGCCTTTTTCTACAACCATCAGAGAATTTCTGGGAGAAAAAACCATCCTGCTATGTTTTAATGAAAGTTCAAAGGTGACGATAAATGAAGCCACTAACAAAGAAATACATCTTTTAGTAAAAGGGAAGAAAAGGACTAGGTCCAGCCAGTGAGAAGCTGGCAGTCAAGGTTTGGTGCCTGCTTAACATTCGCCTTGATGGAGTCCTCTCCGCAGTGATGGACAACCGCAACCTCCTCCTCACTGCTCTCCTGGAAGCCCCCCGTTAGGATGTTAGCTGCTTTGGAGAAAAGAGATGTGGCCTTTACAGAGAATGAGTTACTTCTCCATGAGTCACTGTCTGAAAGCAGCATCCACCTGACAGCAATTTTTAATATGATACAAACATGACCACTTCCAGAAGTAGATTACATTGCTCTCCTGTAGATACACTGTGTTTTGTGTAACCCGGAGGACTGCAACTAAACACTATTTTTGCAGACCATTACTGTGTTTTGACATTATTTAAGGAATGAGCTGTCTTTAGAATATCCATAATTTCTGATTTTTTTTTTTACCCAGAAAAATTAAGGCAAGCGAATTTATTCCTTCTCCTTTGCACATCTCAATACAGACATAAACACTGCAACGCGGCTTCAACCCCCAGTGGAGCTGACAGCACAGCCCAACTGCAGCCTCTTCTCTACCATCACCTTTTGGCTTTTCAAAATAGATGAATCGTATTATTTCTCTCTTACTTCCCTTCAACAATCTCTTTCTAAACACACACAACCTTGACTTTCTTCTCGCAGAAAAGCACAACTCGGCAGGTCACTGATTCCCCCGGCTTGCTTAGGGCAATCTTTGCCTTATTTCACCTCCAGCGCAAAGTCTTTATATAACTTGATGTTAAGGAAAAGATGTAGGTAGGAAAGCCTCCCTGGATACAAGACCCATCCCATCTCCTCCTACCTTTAAAAGCCCCTCCTTCGCCCTCCCAATCCCACCGGCATGGTGCAGCTGACACCAGTGACTATGGAGGTGCGTCTGACAACTTGCCCAGCGAAGAGCTCCCCTGGGCAGCGGGAATCGCTCTCTATCCTCCACGTGACAGGTTTTTGCTGTTTGCACAGCAGATCTTAGCAGATGAGCAAATCTGGGCCAGCATCTTTCTTTACAGCCTGCTGTGAGTCAGGAAGGACAAGTTTATGTTCGCAGGCTGTGCCGTCTTCAATTTGTGACGGTCTTTTCTTTTGCTGATGCCAAAGGACTTGGCTCAAACGCTCAAGTCTGGTTCTCATCCCGGCAGGAGCAAGCTCTGGTAGTGAACCGTGTGAGCTGAAGCCCATTACAGCACTATGTAATGACAGCTTGCCGCAGCCTACCCTCCTGTTGTTGATAATATCAGCAGTTTTGCAAATTATCCCAAACTCTCCCTTTTTTCAGAGAAAGAAGGTGCTACTCTTACAGCCCTGATGGTTGTGGCTGCAGCTTCAGTAGCAGGTTCGACTCACCCCCTTGGCTTGCATTATCAGAAAGGTATCAATCCCTGACGGCACACAGAGACACACACACAAAATACCAGTGTGCTTCAGGCCCTACTCCATAGGGAAGAAAGGAAAAAAAGGACCCTGAACTTTGAGAACCATGGGACTCATTACTTGGCCAACTACAACAAATTAAAGCAACGTTCATGACAAACAGTTTGGGGAGGAAAGTGGCACTTCCGTGCTGCAGGGCTGACTGCCAATAGCGAAGAAATACAGGGCAGAGCCCGTGGCAGAGCCCACATTAATTGCAATGACTGGAAGTTTTACTAACGTTTTGGTAATGTACACAATTAAATTGGGGTAAATGGGGATGAGAGAGAAAGGGCACGTGTGCATGTGCACAGAAAATTAGGAAAGAATCATTCATCATGCAAAATAATTATTTTTTTGTTCTACATCTCATCTTCCATCCTCCTGCATAGGACCATATAGCTGAATTTTTGATTCATTAATTTAATATACAACAAGATAAAGAACCATGCATCAGATGCATATTTGTCCTTCACTTTAAAGGACTATCTTTAAAAGAAAATTGTTAACTTATAATGCCAGAAAAAAAATCATAGTCACACATTTGTGTCTGTACATGATCCACAAACAAGATTTGCTAACAAAAGGTATTTGGCTATAAACAGCAATACACAGAGCACAATAAATCACTTTGAAGCAAGCCCCTGTAAGGTCACAGCCTCCAAAATACATTACACAAACAAAAATATTATTAAAACAATAACACATGGTTTAGGATTGATTTTTTGGGTCTCGCTTTGCAGCCAGGGCCGTGTTCTATGGAACCGAAAATATACTCAAGGGCAGATTCAGATCGTGACTGTTTCCGTACGGCTGCTCTCCTCCCTGCCCTCCCTGCTCCGTGCCGCTGAAGGGATGCTCTGTCACAAGGGATACGTCAACCGGCCGACCAGCAGGGCTGTTACCCAACGCGCCCATCTGTGGTTCCTCTGCGGGCTGCGACTGCTCGCCTTAGGATAGCCAAGCGTGTGTCGGCATCCTCGCTTTGTATTTAAAAGGCTCTCCTTGTTCTCTAAATAACTCACAGGATGACGTTTGTGTGACTTCTCCCTGCCGTACCTGGCTCACGAAGAGCAGCACGCAGAGCGCTGGCAGTACAACACCCACTGCGCTGCCTCTGGGACTGCAGTACCGGGAACTGACAAAATCCTGCCTTTCCAAAGCAGAAACCCAGCAAAAAAAAACCAAACCAAACCAAAACACCACAGAATGGGAGGTGAAAAAGCAAAGGCTTCATTCTCAGCCATTATATTTTTCCTGACTCTCCATCCAGGCTGACATCTGATGACCAAGCACATGTGTGGTTGAGCTGCCCAGCACAGACCCCAGCCCAGGAGGAGAAAGAGAAAGCTGCTCCCTCCTGCTCCCGCTGGCCCGTCGGCGGCCCGGCACTGGGATGTACAAGACTCCCACTGGTTTGAACTGGTCTGGTTTCTGTGCTTCTGCCTGGATAATGGGGCTGTTGGTAACCACAAAGGCTTGTGCCCAATTTAATGGCGTTTAGATAAACACACACTTAAGTAACACATACGCCTTAGCCAAAGATGAGTAATTAGAAAGCAGAGATTTTCAATTAGATAGTGCTGGGTGCAAACACACAGTCAAATACATTAAAAAAAAAAAGAAGAAAAAAGCCTTGGCCAACTTCTGTAATTCACACCTTCCTTCAGCATACCTCACTCCCAAGCAACACATTTGAGACAAATTTAAACATTTAACTATCGATGTAAGAACCAACAATTGTAGCATAAAGCTACGTGTGTTAGGGCTGTTTAAGCACATTCACGTGCTGTCAACTCCAGCAGACAGATGCTATTTTGGTATCCAGACTCAGAGGAGCATATCTGAACCACCTTAATCACTTGACGGTGGAAGACCTGTCAAAAATATCATCTTTCCAAAACACTTCATGAAAATCTAAAGTGAAACAGAACTATGTTGTTGCTCACGTGTTCACAGTCATGATTTTTCTGGCATAACCAGCAATTCGGGGCACACAACCTACCAACTTGGAAGGACCGTTTTTTCAGAAAATGTTAAAGTGGCAACTCTCCAAAAAAAAAAGTAAAAAAAAAAAAAAAAAGTTGTTGCAATCAGACAACATGATCAACACAGCCCCACACATCACTCCTGAATCAGAGATGTGCAGAAGTAAAACTGATTTCACATTGTAGCCTGGAGGGCACCCGAGTTATACAAGGAAACCCAAATGCCTAGCACAACTCTGCTGAGGTATTATTGCCATGGTGAACAGTCAAAATTTTGGATAATCCAAATGCAGTAATCAAAAAAGTAATTGCAGCCTTCAGTTTTTGATTCTTCATCTCATTTTTTATTCCTCAAGAATAAGCAGTTTCTTTCTCAGTTGATTTTTTTTAAACTACCATTATTGAAAAAAAATCACAGAAGACTCTTTAGGGTCAGAGAAAGATGCGATGTCTTAAAAGTTGCCTTCACAAAAATTTTCACAAGTAACTTCAGTTCAGAGTATAATCCAGCAAGCAAGGGCTGTGTTCTCACCAAATACAACATGGAACAATATTTCTATAGTATACGTAATATGTTCTCTAACACTGAAAATTGCTTGCAGTAGTATTATCCAGTATTTCTGAGTCGTTACGAGTGGGTTGGGGGTTATTACAATGTCAGTTTTGAAAACGGTTATTTGCTTCAAAAACTGGGAGAAGAGAGACCGCTATGAGAGAGTGAGACTTTCTCTAATGATTTTTGGCAATATTCTGAATAAGGCCTGTTCCCAAAACTAAATCACAGGGACAAAATCTGTGGGGTGAGTATTTATCCTTGTTAACTCGAGCCTCACTTCAGCTTCAACTTCTATGAACAGAAACCTGTAAAAAGCAAACATTTACAGAAGCTTTTTTGCAACCAGAATTTTAACTGTACTCTTAAACCAAGCTTCAGAGTGAGTATCCATTTTCCACCTTTTTCCCATGAAAGTTGTGATTTTTACTACTTCATCAGATGAAAATCACCAATCTTCAAGTCGTGCCTTAGAACATGGCATAGCAAAGCTGTATGTACAGACAGGAGGATTTCAGCACGCTTACAGACGGCGTTTTCCCACGGTAGGCTGCTGGGAGAATTCGTTAGCTGAAATTTTGTTTCAGCAGCCCACAGACCTCTGTACTAAACAAAAAGCAGACATGATAAAAGGGGTAACCTTCCCCCCCCCCGTATTTGCACTCCAGAAATATTTCATGAAGCTATATGCTGCCTTTTCCTTCTCTTAGTTAAGATATCATTTGACAAGGGAAGTTTAACAAGTTGAACCACAGCATTTAATGTGCAATAGCAATTGATTATGTAACGCTTTTTAAAATTCATTTATAGCAGCGACAAGAATATAGTTATTGATGGAAAGAAAAAATAAATACCTGCTCTACTCAGAAATCAGCTGACAGCCCCGGTGAGTTGCTACTTGATTTAATTTCCATTAATTTTCCACCAGAGAAATTCCCAGCAGGGAACACAAAAGACTCAACAAGAAGTTTCTGCAAATGCTTGGCTCCTTTAGCCAAGTGATCCTTTCCTCTCTGCTGTTTTAAAGCCAAACGTGCTAAAAATCAATGGTTTTGTGCATGACTGGCTATTCCAAGCCTTGTGCAAACCACCAAAAAGGAGGGTACCACCAGTGTGCTGCACAAAATGCTTTGAGAAGTCCTCAGATTAGAAAAATCAAATGGTGGACTAATAAAAACTATGTACTTTTTCAAATTTTTACTTCTTATTATACTTTTCATAAATATCAGGGGTTTAATCCTGTAAAACTCAGTTTGTTCCAACAATCTTACCAAAACACATAGTTTTTTCTCTACAACAGAACCTCAATCCACCCAGAAAATGCCTGTTTGGCATTTAGTACAAGATTAAAATGCATTCAGCCCTGTAAAAGAGGGTGTGATGAATCGCTTTGATTTTATTTATTTAGTTATTTATTTATTTAGGAAAATTAAATGCAGGATTAAGCAATAGCTAAGTGGATAAATTGCCTTACATTTCCAAACCAGGAAAAAACGTTCCCATTAATTTAAAACTCAGTTCTGGAAACTGTAGTGGAAACGGTCACATAAAAATGCACATTGGGTCACTTCAAAATAGATTGTTTTCAAAATGAGAGCTCCTGAAATACTCAATAACTAAACAGGAGCACACGTTAAAATACATCTGTATAGCACAACACAACGAAGTTATAATACATATAATAAATATACACGTTATAAATACGTGTTTGTGTATATATACACATATAGCACCAAATCAGCTCCAAATCTGCTGACACAGGTCCCAAGAGGTAGGATGTCTGATGCTGAGGAGAAGGCAGCACAATGATGCTGCTGTTCACCCTTCGTGCAACAGTTCAAGATGAGGCGCAGGCGATGGACCACCAGTCGTGGTACCAGCAGAGGAAGTTCAAACCTGCATCCCCCATCTCCCAGGCAAAGCTCTTACATCTGCAGGAACCTGGAAATCTTGGCTGCACCTCAGGAAATCAAATCCTGGCCTCGAATTTAAAAACCACGTTCTGTTGAGTTTGATAATATGCAAAATGAAGAGGTAGTTTTCCTCTTTCCACCCTCAGGCCCATCTTCTCCCACCACACCTACAGTCAGCAGTATCTTAAAAAAACCAGCAAACAATAGAAAACAAAAAAATATTCAGAAAGCTTTGGTAACAAATCTAGGACACTCATGCCTGTATTTAAGTTTTTAAATGTACTAAAATATTGCCTCCAGCTAGCTTAATTCAGTTTCCCGCGAACAAAAAGGGTATAGTTGAAAGCACTGATTATTCTCGCTCTCCCGCAAGCCACTTGCAATCATACTTGATTTGTGGTTTCCATACGCTTCCCTAACTACCATAATTGAGGGATGCAGCTCTGAAACAAATTTTGTACCCTTATGAGGACTAGCAGGAAAGCAGCACTGCATCTCCCTCCAAGTCCCCGTGCTCAAATACCTACATTTTAGCCACAATGCCTAGAACTGCACATTTGTCAGTGCAACACCCAGCGCTGCTCCTTCCGTAGGATCTGCAAAGGGAAGCACGAGTTTCTGTCAAGAAGCATTTCTCTCGCAGAAGCCTTTTTGCATTTTAAAACAAATTACCTTTAAAGCATCACTAAGTTTTACAAACCATTTTGGCTTATTTGGCTTACAACCATTATGGCTTATTGCCATAAGCAATAAATGTGTTTATAAAATGCTTCTCCTTTTGAGGATTTTTAAACCAAAAACTTGGGATACACAACACTGAGCTTCAGTTGACAGACTGGTTAGAAATACGTGCAAAGCTGGCTGACACGGGGTGGGATTCAGCTCCAGCTTAGGATGTCTATACTTATGCGTACAAGTGGACTATGTGATTGTATTCCCACCACTGCCAACAGAAACCTGGTCCCAATAATTAGCAGAGCACAGGGAGCAGCCATTACCGGCAGGGTTAAGATTGGGCTTGCCCAAATTTAGGTATCCAGCTTCTTCAAGATGCCCTAGCACATCCCCCTGGCCGTTAGCTGCTGCTCCCAGAGCAAGGTCTCTGACAGTTCCCGGCTCACATCTAGAGCTCCGCACAGGCATCTCAAATCCTAGATGGCACGTAACATGGCACTGCATGCTTATGTCCAGCCAACTCCATCTCCCATTTGGTGCTTCTTTTGGGGTAAGATCATAGAATAGTTTGGGTTGGAAGGGACCTTTAAAGGACATCTACTCCAACCCCCCTGCAATGTGCAGGGACACCTTCAACGAGATCAGGTTGCTCAGAGCCCCGTCCAACCTGACCTTGAATGTTTCCAGGGGTGGGGCATCTACCATCTCTCTGGGCAACCTGTGTCAGCGTTTCACCACCCTCAGTGTAAGAAACGTCTTCCTTGTATCTAGTCTAAATCTGCCTTCTTTTAGTTTAAAGCCACTACCTCTTATCCTATTGCAAAAAGCCCCGCTAAAAAGTTTGTCCCCATGAACTGATGATGATGAACTGATCTCCGCGTCAGCTGGCCCCGGTATTGAGGAGATATCCTGACCACAATGACAGCTTATATGAGATACTTACATTCCACCACCTGAAAGGAAAATCTCATTCTTACTAAGTTTTTCATAATAAGAAAACTATATTTAAACAACAACTTTTACCAAGGTACTTGCTGTTGATTGGCAAGCTGAATCATAACTACATTCCTAAAATTAAGATACACCCTACTATTCTGTAATATTTAGCTCCTTCCAGGAGGCCCCCCAAAAGTACAGTAAAATAGTCCTAATTATAAATATGGAAAGGCAAAAGAGCAAAGGAGTTTATCCAGCGTCAGCTGGGTATCGCTATCACCATGGTATCACCATCACTATCAGCTGGTGCTACCAATTCAGCAGTGAAACCCAGAGCAGATCCCCCTCCATCGTTACTGCTGGAACCGGCAGCATCCCCAACAGCTTTTCAAGGCAACTTTCCAAAACAATTAATTAAGCCTTACTTCAACAAAACCAAGGTGTGAGTTTGTCTCAACACGTCTAGGTTTGGGTAGCAGGCTTATTTTTGCTTTTGTCTCTGAATGTAAACTGCTTGCCCTCTTGAAGATTAAGTTCACCCTTGAGCACAGCTGTACGTATGAAGTGCTATAAAATACTGGAAAGTAAACAGTGTTTATTCAACATTACCAGTTTTGTTCAGAGGGACATGCTGGGCTGGTAATGCTGAAGGCATTCCGAGTTCACCTCTGAATAAGCGTATTTTGGCGCTGCTCCCATTCACGGTGTGAAATTAAAAGATTACTATTTTGAAAGTATACAAGCTAGCATGGTATGCAATTTGTCTGTTGCAGATAAAGCAGATTATAAGGAAGCGGGCGCTTAAACTGCAAGTCTATTTGCTTTACTCCAGGTTTTCCTAACGCTCAGGGGTGGGAGAAGGACAGGGAGCACTCGCAGGCTCCCAGCTGAAGCCTTTCATAGGCGCTGAAGAGCTGTTACCTGCTGTCCATGCGTCCAGAATATTTTCACGAAGATAAAAAAACCCCACCTATTTCTTCACCTATGCGAATTATACAGACTATAGACACTAAGTCCTTCTACATCTTCAGTAGCAGGGCTCTTTTATTAAAAAACTATGTGTATTACAGTGTACAGAGAATACTCTTCCTTTCCCTTCAGGGAAGAGAACCGCCAGAGCTGCATTCCGTATTTAACTGTCCCCTGTGATTTTTAGAAAATTATGATTTTCTAATTTGGCAACTTTTTGGTGAACTTCCTGATAAAACCAGCTCGATCTTTGAATTACTTCACCCAGCAATATGCTCTTTTAGTATCAGTCCTCAGCAAAATATTCAGCTGTTTGGTCATTTTGGGGTATTCAGACAGATTCTGCCCCCAGACCCCAAACACAAAGCTGAAAGGGGGACACAGCAATATTAAAGCAACCAGGTGTCATAATTCAATCTCTACCTGTATTTAATTTCAGATTTCCCTGTATTTGTATTGCTTGCCATACTACATTTACTAAGACACACACATTTAAAGGAAGCAGCTAAAGTACCCTACATCAGGAATAACACTATAAAGCTGTTAAAGATAGCAGCAACAAATGGGACTTTAAAAGCAGAGAAGTCTTCCCTGTCCTCATCTCCGGAGGTGGGTGTTGCACTGAAGAACAAGGCACCAGGTATCTATGAGAAACCAAAATAACACAGAACATTTATCCTGCGTTCTGCTTCTTTAGAGAGGTCCTAAAGCATTTTTGAGACGCTAAGCACAATTCTGCACCCACCATTCGCACCCCACATCTCAATCTAGTGTTTTAATCTTCCAAAAAATCTGTTAAACTTGTTTCTGAGGAGAATTTCAGTGAATGTAAACATACAAATCCGCCAACACCTCTAGCCCGCGGCTATGCAGGAGACACAGCACGCCAGCAGCAGTTCCCAGATAGTTTATCTGATTTTCAACCAGCTGCTCTGGCCCATTTGCAAAATGGCATGATTTCTGTCAAAAAAAAAACCCACAAAAAACAAACACCAAACCCAAACAACAAACAAACCGAAAAACCCCAAACGGGATCTTCAGCTATTTCAGGAGGCCAACTTCCTTTACAATACAGGCAGAATTTTAGAATTACTTTTTTAATTTGATTAAGGAAAATCCTAACTATCTTATATTTTATGTAGCCAAATTCCTGAAAACAACGAAGGGCAAAGGTATTTAGTTCTCAGATATTTTCTCACGGATTATTAATAATGAGTCTAAGCATGGCTTCTAGAAATATAAGAATATGCTTGTTTTTTCTAACGGTCCACGTTTTATATTTAAATTCCTATTAGAAATGAAAACTCAGTTATAGAGTGGAATAATACAGCCTTGTCAATGCTACACTGTGTCTAAACATGAAACATATATATATATATAAGGTCTATATACCCACCTTCTACAAAAAAAGCAACCCAGATTGTTGTTGGAAACTAGTAGTGCAAAAATGTTAAGGAGCAGGAATAGGGGGAGGAAAAAAAACAACCTGCATATCCTTTTGGCAACGGCAGACATGCCATTTTCTAACAACATTGTGAAAGCAGAATAGAGTTTTCACTCTTTTTTGTTTTGAGCTGCTGCTTGATTTTATTTAGTAGAAGCTCTCATAGGTCTTTAAATAATTCATAACGCAGCGCCTGTTGTTTAGTTCAAGGAGGGAGCTCGGAGAATGTTAATCAAACCAGCGATGAATTGGCACAGCTGTAATTCTGCCAGTCCCCTCCCCGATGAGCTCATCCCCCAGCGCTGCAAATGAGAATGACATCATGCTCGCAAAGCCCCGCGCGCGCACTCACACTCGCTCCCTGTCTCCTCCTCCCCACCCAGGATTTCTGCCACTTTTTCACATAGCTTTGTTTCCCCGAAAAAGATCGTTATACACAGATACACCTAGGCAGAAGGAACAGAAGCTGGAGGACCTGCTGCGACATCCTTGGGTTTTGTCCTGTTAGGTCTGTCACAGCTTCAGCACAGACACAGGAGACAGATCTTTCTGTTTGGAAAAGAATGAAACTGCGTATTTATCAGTCCAGCTCAAAAAATACTTTAAAAAAGTGTTAGAGACATGCCTTTGAGTGAGACCCACAGGTACTTTTCAAAGGACTGCCCAATGCTTTTAATTGATTTTCATCGAGCACGCAACGTCATGACCTTTAGCTCGCAAAACCCTCCTCAAAACCAGCTCTCAAACAGATGCGTTTGAAAAATAAAATGTTCGTATAGCCATGCTGTTGAAACCTTTCATTTCTCTAAGCCTGTTTCAGTTCACCATCAGACACTTAAGGTGCAGATACAAAAATATCCCACACAGGTGAACAGTCAGAACCTATTAATAACGGGTAACTTAACAGACGAACTAAACAGTTAATAAAAAGCCCATAGACAGAAACAATGTATGGGAATGAAATACTCAGAGAACAATTTTGATACTAACCTGCAGAAATCCAAGGTGTTTTCCTAATTGTCCATGAACAGAAAGGGCAGCTGTGTTTGTTTACTTATACAAATACGCTAGCCCAGGTCCATAACAAGCTTAGTAACTTCAGCCAGTACTTTGAGCATTAATATTAACAAGCTCATTTAGGTCTATTTCATACTCTTCAATAATTAAAGCTATTATTTTAGTGGAGAAGTTTATAAAATTACTGATTGCAGTAGAAAGCACAGCTCAGTTGTCCGATGCAGTCAGCGTACCACTCAACGAAACAAAATTGGAAACACCTCTCAGTCTCATAGCATCTACTGGTCTGGTAAACAGCCCACGCAAAGATCAGGTTTCCTTCTTCATATGGAATAAGGGCATACTACATAAACCCCCATATGAGAATGTAAGGGGGAAGAAATATAATCTAAGAAAAGTTTTAAACCTTATCATTATGTAGTCCTCATAAAACACACACAAAAAAACCTGCTTTCTGCAATTTTGAAATTTTAGATACTTTTGTTTTGTCCACTTCTAAAAGCCTTTATAAAGACTACCTAAGTTAACATACTCAAAGCCAAGTAACCTAGTTTTAATGTGCACTATCACCTCTTGCCTTATCAAAACCAAGGGAAAGGTTTCTGCTCCGTGTGAGAGAGACAGAATACGGCTGCAGAAGGTTTACAGGCTGGCCAGTCGTAATTCCAAATTGCTTGATTTTCTAGGCTTCACGTTGCCTGTTGACTATGCTATCTAAAATCCACAGTTTGGAGAAAGAAAAAGGCACATAGTGGATTCTCGGCAACATCTGAAAAGCTTTGCAGACAGCAACAGACAGGAGAATTAAAACAGGCCTCTGAAGAAAAAGATTATAGCTTTTTAGGTGCGCAGGAAAAGTAGAAAATGAGAACAAACCAAGAGCAGACCAGATACAGACGCAGCGCGCTTGATGGCGACGAAGGATGTGGGGCAGCAGGATGCATTCGGAAGTCAGCACCACATGGCCTAAGGTGCATCGCAGCAAGAAGGGTCTTCTAGCCACCACGGAGGCACGGCTGCTCACCTTGGGGGGAACACAACTGGGGTGTTTTGAAAGTGTTAGAGGATGTCTGTCATGTTAGAAATGTCTGAGGAGCACGTGGAAAAAACATCAGAAGAAAGGAACGAGTCAGAGGACACGAGGGGCTGCAGAGGGACCATTACAGCCTGACATGACCTGCCTGGTGTGGAAACAGAAGAGGAAAAAGCCAGGCACTTAGATTAGAGGACTTTTTTTAGGTTAGAGGACTTTAGGACGAGACTTTGCACAGTGTTTTTAGTGTCTACTACAGTGGTGTCATTCCTGGACCCTTTTCAAATGCTAACGTAAAAGCAAAACAGAAGAGGTTCATTGCTCACTGAACTGTGGAGTAATTTTTCCATGAACAAGCAGGAAGACTGATTATTTCAAACTAATACAAGTCCCAAGTACATTTTCAGATATGAGATTAAGAAAACTCAAATACGTGTGCCCAGAAAAGAATAAATGCATTAATAAAACCATATACCAAGTCCAAAGCAAAGGACTGCATGCATTCTAAGATTCTGTGATCTCCTGGGGGTTCTGTGATTTAGCTGGGACTATCAGGTAGAGCAGTTCAAAGTCCTTTTGGTGAGTGGCAAGTTGTCATGGTCTAACCCCAGCAACTAGGACCATGCAGCCACTCACCCGCTCCCCCCAGTTGCGACAGGGGAGAGAATCGGAAGAGCAAAAATGAGAAAAAAAATTCGTGGGTTGAGATAAAGACAGTTTAATAGGTAGAGCAAAAGCCATGCACGCAAGCAAAGCAAACCAAGGAATTCATTCACTGCTTCCCATCGGCAGGCAGGTGTTCAGCCATCCCCAGGAAGGCAGGGTTCCATCACACAACGGTTGCTTGGGAAGACAAAATGCCATAACTCTGAACGTGCTCCCCCTTCCTTCTTCTTCCCCCAGCTTTATATACTGAGCATGATGTCACATGGTATGGGATATTGCTTTGGTCAGTTGGGGTCGGCTGTCCCAGCTGTGTCTCCTCACAACTTTTTGTGCCCCCCCAGCCTGCTCGCTGGTGGGGTGGTATGAGGAGCAAAAAAAGGCCTTGAACACTTAGAAACAACTCAAAAACACCAGTGCGCTATCAACACCATTTCTCACCCCACATCCAAACATAGCACTACGCCACCTGCTAGCAAGAAAGTCAGCTCCATCCCAGCTGAAACCATGACACAAGTGCAAAAAGCAGAGGTTCACTGAGCAACCCGGTCTAGTGGGAGATGTCCCTGCCTGTGGCAGGGGGGTTGGAACTAGATGATCTTTAAGGTCCCGTCCGACCTAAACCATTCTATGATTCTGTATCACAGGAAGGCACAGTAAGGTAGGCAAGATCCTTTCAGAGGGGTAAATTCCTATGGGACTTTGGGACATGTACAAACACAGGATGCAGTAAAGCAATGCCTGTACAAACGCTTCGGCTCTTCCTTGAATCCCCTTCCACTCCGAGGGATCCTGCCTAGCCTTCCTATGTAAACAGCTGCATGCTGATATGCTCAAGATTTCAGAAAATAAGATTTCAGCAGAGGAAAACATGCCAAAACTTCCCTTCTGATCCAAGTGCAGATTTTAAATCCAGTAAACAGACTTTGTATTATGAAGAATTGTTTGGAAATCTCCCATCTTAGCATCAAAGTATTTGGCAATTAGCCCCCAAATCCAAATTCTGTGGCTTCATTCTACCACAGTTTGAGGATACATACATGTCCTTCAAGATTTACTCTTCTTAAAATGCCAAACAGCTTGAACCTCTCTCTTCTCCCTCCAAAAATGAGATGCTTGGAATTAAACTGGACAACAGCTAAGCAGAAAGAGAACGTTTAGACGAAACAACAGATCATTTCATCTCTCTGTGCTATTACCTTGCCCCAGAAGATGCTAACAAAATGCATCAGTAAAGCTTCTGCTTAAAAAAAGTAATTTTAGGTTTGTAATTTAGGAAAAAAATCTTTTTACCTAAGCTCTTTCCCATGTTCTTTCCCTCTGCACACAGCAAGCAGAAAGATTTAATGCAATTTAGTGACTAATGGCACACAATTTTAGTCTTCAGTGCTCAATAAGCCTCTCCAAGCAGAAAATATGTAAATGAAGAGTTACAATATGGGAGAACTCTATTGAAATAAGAGACTTGTATTTCTGCTGCTTTCAAAAGATGCACAGAATGATTTCCACCTGGACAGTCAAAGTGATAGGTGCACTTTGGTTACTTGTTATTAATGTTTTTTTAAAATAATCTAATTCTGTTAAAGTTATTCTGAAAATCTACGGAATATAAAACATACCCTTTTTGGGGATTGTTTCAACGATACTACTACGAGATAGTACCATAGTATCGTGTATCGTGATAGTATCGTGTCCATATATATATGGACAGCAAGCGTAACTTGTTTACAACTTTTTAAAGGATGGTTTAAAAAAACCTCAAAAAAGTACCGTAACTGCATGCACGACTTGCTTATGTGGTTTTTTCATAATGGTACGTATTAATTTACATTTCTTTGATCTGCATAACACAAGATCAGAGACAAGGACCGCTGCCAGTTTCTTGCGGGCAGGGATCTAAACCGTAAGATGCAAGACGGGCAGGTGCCCCACCACCAGCTGCAAAAGAAGGTGTATGCCCGAAAACAGACGGAGGTGGTCAATCTCTTGTGTAACATCGGGCAGAAGTGGCACTTTAAGGAATATCTAAAGACCTGTGGAACAAATTAGGTTGTGCAAGCCACGGGACACAAATAGCTTGGCACAAGGGAAGTATAAGGAGAATAAGCAATACAGGGACTTTTAGATGAAATAACCAGAAAGAGTTGGACAACACAGAAGGACAACTGGCAAAGAGAGGACGATGTGTCAGGTGAGAGGTGGACGTAAAATCATGGCAGAGAACAGAGTCTTGACCACATGTCCCAGTGGACCAGAGAACACACCCAGGGGTGAAAACAGGAGGAAAGAGATCCCCAGGGAACAAAACAAGGCAATCTGCAGGACGAAGCTCAGAGAGACGCAGAGGCACCAGCAGAAGCACTGAAATGCCAGTGGGCAGAGTGGAAGGGCACCCTGGTGAATGCAGGATTTCAGAAGCCATCAGAGAAGACAAAAATCACGCTTCCTCACTGGCTACTTCATTTCTCTGCTTGTACAGTTTCTCTTCAATGTGCCCAGCGAAGCATAATAAAATATTACTAATAAAAGAGTAAGAAAAGAAAATCTGCCTTAAGAAAATCAGCCCAGGTCTTGTGCTGGCCTGCTTAAACAGGGAAAATCACCAATTCACCAAAGCACAGCTCTAGTCAGTATTTAAAAAAAAAAGGTTTTAAAATAGAGACAAGTTACTGTCTGTTCTAAAAATGCTTATTCTCCAGTAAATGATAAATAGCATCAGCATAATCAGGAGAATGCTAACTCTGCTCTTCTAAGCTCCTCCTGTCCCTAACATCTGCTGTAAAAAGAGAGGTTTACTTCGGTTAAATACATCTTTTCCAGTTTCAATAAGATAAGGCAATACTGTATTTGGCAGAGCTCCGTTACTCCAAACTTCATTTAATATTTGCTGCTAGATAAACAACAGACAAGAACTGCAGGACACCGATGCACTACTTCAGATCATCACATCAGTTATTAAATACGACGTTTTCTTTGGCTGAACCATGCACTTAAATAACTATTTATTTAGCTCTGCTTCCTTCAACTAACAGCAGACATTTCGAATACATTTTTATTTTCTTTGGACTCAGGGGTTTCCACTATGTGCAACAAGAAACAGGAGTTTATCAGACTGAGATTAGAGTCTTTTAAGCATTTCCATGCTATTCCGTCCTTGCGATGGGATGCTTAGTTCGGAGAGTCTTGCTGAACAAAAGCGAAGCATTGCGAGAGACTGGCAGCCGAAGGCGCAGGAACCACTGATGCTGTACAGAGCCATTTTCACCACTGTGACTGTGATTGACATGTATTTTCTGTAGTACTGTTTAATTTATTTATATATATTTATAAAATATGCACACGTGCTGTATAGTCCATTTTAAGTGTCCCAAAAGCTATTTTTCAGCAAATTAACCTAAAAAACATTCTCTACAAAGCATTCTCTTAGATGCTTCTTTGCTGGACATTTAAAGCATGACGAAATTTGCAGCTGTATCACAACTGGGGATGCAGCAAACAAAGGAACCTGGAGTGCACTCAGGTGGAGTCGCATGGCACATCCTTGCAACCACCTTCCAAAAATGCTTCCAAATCAATTCCTGCTTCTGAATCAGTGACGCTGATTTTTAAAGAAGGTCTGTGAATGAAGGGTTAGTACCTCCGCACCTTTCAGGCTTTTGTCCGACTGCGGCTAACGGCTGCATGACCAATGGCTAAGCCAGACTGCTCACTGCGGGCACTGCCTCCTCCTCCTCCTCCCCAGGGATCACCCATCCCTCAGTGACAACACTCCCAGAACCCCAATTTACTTGATAGGTGACCATTACTTATGAATCACAAACTCATCTCAAAGTTTAAAAGGTACACTGGCTATTCAAGCTCCTCTAAAAGCCCTCTCAAACTAATTCACTTCATCCCAGACATTTGTGAGTTTGGGTTTGACCCACAGGGACGGGCAAGGTTGTTCATCTGGAGCTTTTTAGCTAAATCTGTTCAGCAGTTTCAGCCCTAAAACATGGTTTCAGCTATAAAAACAAACCATTTTTTGCTGTATGTTATACTAAAAAATTTTATGTGCCTGTAAAATCTGCAATGACTAAACGCGACTTACTCTGTCTTAAAGATCTCATTGAGAATAAATATGCTTGAAAGAAACTAGTGAAGCCTGAGCGCCCACCTTCCTCCTCCGAGCACGCAAGAAGGATTTTCAAAGGCTGCAGAGCGTCAGCTGTAGAAAGTGGCCAACCCCTCGTGCTCCTTGGAGGTGACCAGCTGCATGTCCCCTCAGCAGGTCCGCTTGCACCTCATTTCTGTAACGCATTTCAGTTACAATACACAGTGCTAACTGGCAGCTGTAACCTCTTCTACAAGCACCATCAGATTCCAAAGATTATCAATGTCCACAGGTGTTTCCTTTGTTATTTTTTTATTTAATTGAAACCAAACAAACTAGATCATGGGTGCTAGAGACTTTGTGGAGTCTGTTTCCCTTGAGGTTTTCCTCAGGAACCGGCTTGACCTGGGAGCCTAAATCCCGTTTTCAGTATTTCTTCAAATCCCATTTTTAGTATTTCTTCATGAGGTTTAAGTTGATAAGCGTGTAACTGCTGAAAACACACCACAAGTGCTCTGAACGCAGAGGAGTCACCCAGCTCATTCCTGTGACCTGAGCTGTAGAGAACACCAAATTCACGAACATGTGTTTTCTTACCTGAAAAACATACCCTTTTTCTGCTATTCATTTTTATATTTGGGGTAAGTGAGGTATAAAGGATGCTAGAGCTCTTCATAAGGTAACCTACAAGTAAAGAATGACTGATACTTTTATTCTTCTTTCAAATTTCTACTGCTGTGAAACACACTCTTCTGGTTTGAAGACCAACCTGACTGCAAAATCGGCTTTAAACCAGATGAAAAAATAAAAATCTCAGTTCTTCGTCCCCAGACCACTATTAAAATTTGCTGTTTAACACCTCATCTGGACGGATCAGAGACTGGCAATAACCTAAAACTGCGACGTGCAGCACTACGGATAGTCAGAAGCCACTACCAAGGCTAATAACTCCATTGTGTCCATCTAGACAATTCACTTACCCCAACATTTTCAGAAAGCGTATGATTCCCAGTTTGACAAACTCATGCATGGGTCTCACCGCAAAACGTCCCGGATAACTGCAAGTCTGGGTTCTCAGCACCTTCAAAAGCCACACTTTACACGAGTTAATCACCCAAAGATAAAAGGTTTTAAATAACTAAATGATATCTTAAGAATGCATGCTTTTGACCATCCTTTGAATCTAAATATGAGAACAGAAAAAGCATTTTAACACCCAAGAGAAACCATAGGCTTTTTCTTTTTTTAAGGCCACTAGGCATACAAAGCAGGAACGACACAGATTTTTTTATAGGAGGGGGTGGAAGCTTTTGCATGGAGTAGAAAGTATTTTGTTTTGGGCTTGGATCAGAGGTCTTCCTCTATTTTTCAACTCGACTTTGAGGCAAGATTCCAAACGAGGCACCTCAGATGGGAAGTATAAATGGGGCATAAAAGTTGGAACAGAAGCTGGCTGCTGGCAGTCAGAAGCAGAAGGCGGGCAGGGCTGGCGGTCGGGAAGTCTCCCCTTCTAATCCCAGTACAGCCCCTGCCTTGCTGGGCAGCCACTTCCTCCTGCTGTATCACTTCTTGAACATCTTCAAAGGGTTTTTGCTTACTGTTCTCTGTTATTTTAGAACATGTTAGTGTCTGTACAGCACTGAATCACAAAAATGCTGTACTAAGCACTACTGCTTTTATTGTCAGCACAGTTGCTACCCTGCAAACACTGAAACGGACTCGATAAATTTTGAAGGTATTACCATTTGAGTAATTCTTTATTTTCCCCGAAAACAAACTGTCATCTCCCTGTGCACGCATGAAATTCAGTTACAAACCAGAAAGCATCTTCTCTTCTAAATTATATAGCACACTAGTAAGATGCACTGCAGTACATAAGTACGTAACACTGCACACACACGGACGAGGGAAAGTACATAGGAAACCATTCCTGTCAAATGTAGTTAGCAAAGCAGCCATCCTCAGAGCAATTAATTTTTGGATGCCATGTGTTTCAACTGGATGATACACCTGAAAATACTCAGTAGGGAAGAGTCCTTCACTTTTAACGGAGTACCTGTTCAACCATCCCCAGGTCTAACTTCAACCCAATTCCCACAGAAAACAATTAAAGTATCCTTCGGAGGGGAAGGAAAAATAGAAATGACCTCCGAGACCCATCTCAACCACAGACTCTTTGAATTCATGTTCACAAGGCTCTACAGATATGCATATATATTTTATAAATACTATACACACACACACATATATATACACACTTATACAAAACGAATGTTTCATCACCACTGCTTTGCCATCTGGAGTTTGTCAAAACCTATCTAATGCATCACTATTCAAACGAATAGTAATCAAGTTTCAAAGCCGCACGGATGGACGGTTGCCAGCCCACCCCCTTCCTTTAGAGCATAAAACAAGGCATCTGCTTTATACCTGCTGTAAATAAACAGCATTCAGAGCACCGAGTCCTCAAACCAAGTCTCCCTACCTCCAGTGGCACCCTGCTGTCGGGAGCCTACGTACATTTTGGGGAGCACAGAGGGAAGGAGACGCGGGCAGGAGGAGCAGCTGTATATATTAAGCATTATAAAAAAGAGACAACCCAGTTTAAATTGCACAGCTAGCAGTGGTGACAAGAGTACTGCTTTTACAAGTGAACAACAGATATGCCTTCTCTAAAGTAGTTTTAGTGCCATCCTTCAGTGGACAGAAGTGGCATTTCTGGGCTTCCAGCCATGCATGAACTACAGCAGATTGGGTCAGGTCCAACGCTGAGCCCATACAATGCATTAATGTGGAAAATATTACACTCCCTTTCCCAGAAAACAAATGCTGGATTCGCTTTTCAGAACCTGTTACTTCTATTACCACATGAAAATGCCAGCAGTCTCACCCAGCTATTCTACTCACTAACCTCACAGAGGTGCTCAACTTGACCAGCTGCGGAGCTCCTCTAATCGTCTTCACCACTATTTTATCTTCTATGTTAAAATTGGAGAACAGAGGTGGGGGAAATAATAATAAAGCCACAGAAAATGCTGATGCTTAAAGGGCATCATCCACAAATTCTTCATGAGCAACACAGAAGCCACAGGCATCTTTGGTTCATGCTTGTGACGTGCTCAAGGGTTTCTGCCACTGTGCATCGCTGCTAACTGGCATCAGTCCCCTTCCCTTCCCATCCCTTTCCATTCCTTCCCATCCCATCCCCAACCTGACCCCCCAGTTCTCTGGAGGGTGGCTCAATCCCTTGCCCTCGGCAAAAGGCCAGAGCCTGAACATCTATGCCATCACGAAATGGGATATTTATCCATGAGATGTTCGTTTTCAACTTTATTCATGCAACCCGTATTAAATAGCGATTGGATAAAAGATGTCCCTTCCACTCACCAAAAAAGAGACTTTCTTCCACTATGTAAAATGATGGAGGGGAAAATAAAAAAAGAGTGGATATATTGTTCTCCATGCCCACTGGGGTACAGGGAAGGAACAATGGATGTAAAAATCAATGAGGGAGGTTTTAGCTGTAATTGCAAAAAATTCTAGCAGTAAAAATATTTAAACCCTGGAACCGACTGCCTTTCTGAATGATGACCTGTCACTAGGTACCAACTTTTAAGAACAGGTTAGACAGTTAGCAAAAGGGATACATACAACTGATCTTGCTGGGGAGCAAGTGAAGACCTATGAGACCCATGGAGGACCTTCCACCTGTATTTTTACTGTTCCAATGCTATAAATCAAAATGTGCCAATATCTATCATATCTTCTAAACACATCTCTGAGGCAACAGTATTTAAGCTACCAGTATAATAAATGAGCAATTATTTGGCATAGATGATGATATGGGAAATCTGGCGATACACCAGAAATAAAACATGCAGTCATGCATCTCCTGAAAGATAGAGTTTGGGAAAGTATTCAGCATATTTTTTAAACAGAACATGGTACGAGTTTAAGGTTTTTAAAATCTGTTCAAATATTTTCCAATAAAACAACAGCAATTCTCTCTATCAACAAGACAAAGCTCTGAGGTAATGACAGCATATCCAGTTTTCCCATCAAAATAAACATAAAATAAGAATTTACTCTGCGTACACACATACAAAGATGTTTCAAGGAAATAAATAAATCTTTACCAGTCACAGCGTTGCTTTCTGTAACGTCTCTTATAAATCCCCAAACTTTTTCTATGCATGTTGGGTACTGCAGATGATGGTCAGACCTTGTTTTGATTGAAATCAGTTAGGGAAGATGGATGGTAGCAGAGCCAATTTCTTCAGTGGAGCTACACCGGTTGCAAGAGCAGCCCATTGCGGGTGCAGCTTAGCATCCATCTCCATCTCCAGTTCTTGTCCTCTAGAGGTAGCTGCCCTACCGACTAATGAACAAAGCCTTCTGACAGCCTAAAAAAGGCCTGGTTTTGCACGCAGAGAGGAACCAAGGTACCCTCAACCCAATACAACGTAATTTGCATAACAGGTACCCACTCATGTTTGTGCAGAACTGGCAGAATGGGGTCCCCATACTGCTATGAACAGGCTCCTGTAACGGTCTAGAGATAACTATGCACATTTTGGGCTCAAGTATAATGTAAACAGAAACCAACTCATTAGACTTAGCAATATATACTGACAAAACTGGTTTAGGAACAGAGGAAATTAGCCATCTGTTCATAATGGTTGTTCTCCAGGCTTTTTGTTGTCTACTTTTCACTTGGCTTGTGGGTTTTTGGTTTGGGGTTTTGTTTGGTTGGATTTGTTTGGGGGTTTTTAGTTTTTTTTTGTTCTGTGTGTTTGTTGTTGTTGTTGTTTTTTAAACTAGAAAGATACGCTTCTTCAAAGTCTAGTGTTTTCCTTAGGCTGCATTGCTTACAGCCATCGGTAACAATTTGTCTGTCACTGCTTATATAAAGAAAATAATGTGCATGTTTTTTGTGGCCTGACCACAGGAGTTACTCAACAAATTTTAATTATCCTGTTGGTGATTTAGTGTTGCATAGAAACATATCCTAGCATGTATACACATCTGCCCTTGCTTATGAAAGCTTGTTACTTTTGGCTGGATCACAGCAATGAAGATACTTACCAGCAAGCAAAGCAGATTTTGAACTTCAGGCTGTTGTTCACTGCTCCCCCCCATCCCGAAACGAAAATCAGATAAATTCACAAAAATAGTCGTGAATCAATGATGATTGGGTTCGTATCTTTAGTTAGCCAGATCTGCTTTCTCCCACCTACTTCCTTCCCTCTACGAGCTTGCACAGCTCTCAGGAGCCTTCCTTCCCAATGCGGTAGGGCAGGCAAAGGCTACCTGGATATTTTCCAGGCACACAAATACACTCGGTGCACAATATGAGAACAGGAGCTTTTAACCATATAATTCCTTAATTTAGCACAATACAATTTATACCAAACATTGCTTACAGAATACATCATAGAAGCTTAAGGAGTCATTTCAGAGTATTTGGAAGTATATCTTTTGGAGAGAAAGAAAAACGTACTCCTCGTTGGCACTGAAGGGAAGGTTTTAAAAGTCCAACTGTGAAAAATGTAAAGTATTTGAAAGAATGCGAGGTTTGGAGGGTTGCTGGTGTTTTTAAGAGATGACTAGAGCAGAGGCATACCCGCAGGAGGAACAGCACGAGGAGAAGAAGTGGGAGGAAGAGAACATGCAGCAAGAGATGGGTAGGTGGGATGCTGTATAGCACAGTGAGTCAACAGAAGATTTTACAAAGCAGGAGGGCAGTCTAGGCCAGAAGCTTTGTAAGTTCCCATAACATCAAGGGATACATTTAGCTTGGACAAGCTTCAACCTAAAAAAGTAGGTAAGAAGGGCAGAAACACATAGAATGGCCCAATATTTGCCCCTCGATGTAAGGATGGATGGACAGGACGACAGGTTGTTTTCAGTTTTGAAGTCTGACTAAAGATTTTATCTTCTGTATTTCCTGTTTCTGATCTATTTGACAGCAGGTAAATAAGCCATACTTGTAGGACCACAGAGAGGCAAATAACAGTAGAGACAACAGTACTTTAAAAGGCATAGACGGCACTGAAGGACTGTGATGAACTGTAGCTCCTTTACGTGGGTCGTATTTTACCAGATGCATACAATAAAAACTACCTGTGAGCCAGGGTCTCCTCGGCTGTACCTGAGCAGTCCCCTCCATCTCAGGGGGGATTCCATGGATGAAACGAGGACAGCATCTACCTCTGTGGAGGCTCAGCTGCAACCATGATGCTGAAGGGCAGCAGCTGCCGAGACCTCAACCCTTGTCCCACAGAAGGAAGCCTTGGCCGTGCTGGTAGGTGGGACATCTACTGACCCCTCATGGTTCCTTTCACAGCAACTACGTTTTTCCCTGGCTCGTAAATCCAACTCCCCACCACAGATATGCTGCCTCTCCAATTCCTCTGCCGTAATAATGACAGGCAAATCCAATTAATACTGGGAACAGTGTGGATGTCCGCACAACAGGTTGCCAAAACAAAAAAAAAATCCCAAGAAAAAAGAAAAAAAACCCCAAAGATAACTAAGAACATTTGCTGCATAATGTAATTCAAAGCTTCTATCTGAAGGACCAATACAAGCCATGTTTATTAATGTTACACATTATGTCTTAATTTAAGATGTGAAAGCTTGGTTTTGCACTGCTTTAATTTTAATGATTTATGATAAGTGTAGTACATATCTAGTTTATTTTGGTAAGACCCGTATTATACATTCAATGTAGATTTTCTCTCCAAGCTTCTTACTTAGATCAAAACATGATGAAACGACAAAATCGTTGCACTCCCCTGCATGTATTTGCTTCTAAGATTAGCAAGAAACAGTAATGCATCTTCCTTTGTAATACTTTGAATTTCTGTCAACAGCATCATAAAATATATACCACAAAATATAAATAAGTGTAACCACAAGCCTTTTTATGTGACATGTTTTAGAGGGCTTTCAACATCAATTAGATTTTTACTATTGCTGTTATTATTCCTGTGATCTAAAAGTACTCTAGCTAGGTACTAGAAGTAGAAACACTAGCGTAGAAAGGTTAAACATCAGCAAGATATTTCTCAGGATATTAGAGATGAGTGCATAAACATGTCACACAAACACATGCTTACCCTCTAATTATACATATGTATGCATATATACATAAAAAAATAATATTTAATAGCTACTCTGCACTTACTATGAGAATTACACATCTGTAATCTTGGAGCCAAGGGCCCAGTGACCCCTATAAAAGCAACCACCATTATGTAAAATAAATTAGGGAACACTGAGAAGCAAGAGATAGCATGAGCATGCCCCACACCAATAGCCCCGTTATTGCCAATTTAGAGGGGAGAGGAGAGGGAAGAGAGAAGGCCAAATCATTTAATCCAAGAGGACATTAACAAAAAGATCCATGACTTCAGGATGCAGTTCTCAGGAATTAACAAACTAGGAAAGAGCAGCCAAAATACTCTTTCTAAATCATCAGCACAGTGTTCTCAGGAACTGGCATCAAACTTTTTTTCACAGACACTTTTCATTAGAAAGAAATATCAGAACAGGCCCAGCATATCCTCTTCGTCATCTTTTCCCTCCTCACCCAGACAGGCGAGGAATCTCCTCGCACCAAGCCATCAGGCACACAAGACTACCAAGTATTTTAATGGGTGTTAGCTTTACTTCATTGTAAAGCTGACCATAATGACGGTACATCTGCTCCTGGTGAAAATATCGCCCTCTGTCCCGCTTCAAAGAAATGGCCAAGACATAAAGTTTTGGGTAACCAACTAAATCAAATGAGGAGCAACAGTATTACAATATAAGAATAACTTATTAAAAGCATCAATTGGCTATTGACTCCATTTACCATCTGGAATATTGCCATTACTTAAAAACATCCACGTGTCAACACAATAGCAGCCTCAAAGCAGTATGCCAGTGTTGACACTGCAGAGGATGAATATCTCCATAGCACGACAGAGCTGAGGTGTCCAGCCACACGTGGGCTTCTGGTACACTCCTGGAGAGAAGGAAGGACAACTCTCAAATATCTAGAATTTAGTATAATGTATAATTAAAGAAAAGAAACACTCTGCTCCTTTATTATGGCAATGTTATTCTATACTTTTTCCCTCAGTTCCCCAAGGAAGCTATTTTGAAGATGTGGTTATCAAACAAACCATTTCACATACACAGCCACTAACAGTGAATGTTTTATCCCAAAATGAGAACAAAGTTATGTTTCTAAACGTTGGTTCTATACAAAGTGTAAACATACATTTGCTTGGGAACGTTAAATATTTTTAGCAAAATGTCTCATCTCATTTCATCTTTTACTCTGGGGATGGAAGAGCAAGATACTTCAGGACGTACTTTCTGTGCTGGGACCAATAATAGCAAAAGCTCGTATTTCACACACAGCTTCCTCCTGGTCCACTGAAGATGCTACTACCTTTATTCTGTTCACTGGGTACCAGTCACAGACGGTCCGAGGTAACGTCAGACACAGTATCAGATCCTCTGCAGGAATTCCTGTGGCAGAATTTAATACAGACCTGCGCAAAATCACGAAACTCCTTACGTAGTCAGCATGACTAGTGTACTTGAAAAGCAAAAACTATTTTTTATTGCTGGCTCAAGAAAACGGTGAACTCGTGATTCAGCATGTATTAATAATACATTGAACCCAACAGGTTAACTCTTGAAAACTTCCAAAAAGCAGCCTTTCAGCCGGGTATGGAACTACGCTTTCCATAGGGAACAAAAGCCACGCTGCTGGTCACGACCAGTACATGTCCAGGGCAATACAATGCCATCGAGCTCTGCTTCGGTAACAAAGTCAAAGGACGTTTGATTTGGAAAGACTAGCAACTTATCAAAAATTGTAGCTGCTTCATGCAGACCTCATGCATCTAGCAACACTCCATTTTCCCAAAACAATCAGGGACTAAAAAGGGAGGAGTTAGAGCCTACACTAAACCATGCAGATGCCTAAAACCACAAGAAGGTGCAGTTCTGCTTCAAATAAAAATAATCTGTCAGAGAAATCTAATTTACATACATATCCTAATCCAGATACTGATATTTCAAAGCAATTAAGTCCTCCATCCTTTGACAACACTCCTGTTGTCACAAAAACTGAAGTAGCAATGAGCAAAACAGGTATCTGACACATATAAACCATCGTATAATAGAGATTAGAAAATCATGCTTATAGAAATGAATAAAAGGCACCTTAAAAATAGCCTTTCATCTATATAAAGCAACCGTACACTTTATGAACCTCATAAAATCAATAGGGTTAGATGAGTTTCATCGTAGTGTAGTTGTCTTAAGGATACAATCAAAACACTGAAAACCCCTTGTACACATAATGCAAGCATACTGCTATAAATGGAGAAAAGTCACACTTTCTACCTCCTTTTTTAAAAATGTGCAAAACGAATGTTTTCATGGCGATGATGCTAAAGGAATTAAGACAGAAATTTCTAAAAATATTTTACAAATAACAATCAGTGATACTGCTTCTCTCAAAAAGGCAAGCTTCATGTCTTTCCTGACCTCAACAATACAATGTCAAATACCACTGCATAAACTAGAATATTTTAATTTTATAGCATTTAAATAAAATTCTAGCTATGAACATAGCTATGATGTATGTAATCTATGTAACCATATATATTGTAACCCATTTTTGCACGTTTCACAGATAGACAAGTTATAAGCCATGTACCCATTGACTTTTTTCTTTTTCTCAGCACAGATGGCATTTCAAGTGGAATTTTTTTTTATGCCACAGCTAACACAAACCACAAAGAAATTACTCTTATTGAATATTGCCTGCTGCTGAAGAGTGTTTGGAAATTACACTCCATTTTTTAAGGGAACTGAAGAGCTGCGAACAAGCCCTGCATTCACATCAACGGCTAACAGATAAAGCAGCAACGCTGACTGAATGCAGCTCTTCAAGAACCCGTGCCTAATGGTCGCTGCAGATTAATGACACATTTTTCCTCTGCGCCACATTAGAGGAATTCATTGAAATTTCCTTGGTAATGAGATCATTGTCCATTGGCAACTTCCATCACACAGATAAAATTATTTAGACTTTTCTCTTGGCTAGCAGTGGAGGAAGACTTTAAAGAGAAGTAGTTCCATTTCTACAGATGAAGACAAATCTTTCTCAGTAGTGCTTTGAATATGGGATTTTATAGAGAAATGGAAAACTGATTTATTTGTGTATATATACATATGTACGTGTATGTATATGTATACACACAAGCAAAATCTTCTTTTGAAAATAATAATTACCTACAATAATACAGGCTGCAATGCCAGGCAGTAGGGCAACTTGGCATTACCACATTTAATTGCACAATCAAATTTTCATGCTTTTATTTTTCACTGGAATTTCATTCTCTGGGAACACCATTGCAAGTCCACAGTTAAAAAACTGGACAGTAACACTGGCCAAAAATCCAGATGATTAAAGTCACCAGCTGGTGTTAGAAGTTCCTTCTCCTAATATTAATACTTCTGCACACATCGGAGGACAGGGTGAACGTTGAAAATTACGGAAATCCAGGAATAATGAACTAAGAGGTCCATGTGAAGACCAGTTGGTACAAAAAAGCCCCACCAAACAGAAAGCCACTTATTCATGAGAAGTAAGCTTTATCTGTATTCTTGCTAGGTCCATCACTCTTAAATCGTATCCTGCTCTCACAGGATCAAGTATACTAAACCAGGCTCAAAGACTACAACCACATGCAGTTGCCATTATACCAAATTGTAAGAAAATCGCTATCAAATGCAAAACACTATGAGTAAAGAACAGAAAAAGCACCTTGCTTTATTCATGAGATTAACATTCCCTCTGCTTTGAACACTACGAGGAAAAAAATACCTCAAGAGTAATGTTAACTCATCCAAAATTCACACTTTAACAAGAATATTATCTTGGCAAAATCCTGCTGGAGAGGCCAGCCAGCGTATCTAAGATTGGTGATGAAAGAATAAATCGTCACATAACTGGTTCCTCTACGACCTGCAACTGATTGGACATGATGGCTGTGGGGATGTTAGTAATACAGTTAAATTAGAGTTATCTCATCTTTAAGGTCCCTTCCAACCCAAACCATTCTATGATTCTATGAACTTGAAACTCTCAGATACGCACACAGCACAACACAAAGGAGAGAAATGGGGGAACTGACAAAAGTCCACTGAAAAATAAAGTAACGATAGATTATGCACACTTTCAGAGTAAATTTTTCTACAGCAGGGTATGTTACACGTTTTTTCAACAAATGATCCTATTCAGCTTATCACTGTGGCTCTCTGGCAGTGGGGACTTCTGAATGCTAATGCCCCAGTCTGTACCACCCAGCTATGAAATCCAATCGTATTTAGAGCAAGCTCAACCATCCCATGGTCAGCCACCCTTTGAACGGGACAGTCCTACTGAGCGTGTCCTCTGCTCCCCAGCACTCTTGAGACTTGATCCATCTCACCACTTGAAAGGCGAGTTTCCAACAGTTTGCAAGGAGTCACGAACGCGGTCATCTGTCTCAGCATCATAAGAAGCTGGTTCAGCTATCACAGCAACAAACACTATGCACACCCAGGCAAGTAATCTGGAAGATGACATCCCAGTTAAATGAGGAAGGTGACTTTTGAAGGTCTAGTTTGGCTCTGTGGTAGCTACCTGCAGAGTTTTTATTTGCAATTTAATCTACACTTCTCAAAGAAGTTTCTGCTACACCGCGTTTGCATGCTGCAGGTAGATCAAAGGCATCTAGAGCTAAAAGCACGTAAACGGTCCTTCCAGAACACGAAGAAAATTTAGTATTAGAAAACAGCATCAAGAAATACATAGTTTTTTACTTCAAAATGTGCTAACAAACCAATTCTCTGCTTGCTCTTTGGATAAGCCTCTTTTTCCCCGCTAACAGTCAGATCCTAGAAGGTACCACACCTTTTTGCAGCAGACCATGACGAGCAGTTTACCATCAATATTAAACATAATCAAGCTCTAATGACTGCTTGGGTGAAATCCAATCAAGCTGCACACATATTTAACTAAAGTAGTCTAGCAAAACAAAGCAACAATTTACTACTTCGATAATTAGCTGGCGTGGATATTTGGAGAAGCTGCTTTTAAATGCATGGTATTGGCAACTACCACCATTTTTACAGAACCCCTGAAATATGGGAATGACTCTGGGAGTAATTTTCATTACCTGAAAAACAACCGTTTTCAAAGTTTCTAACTATCACAGATGCACAGAAAATAAAACTTAAGAAACGGGAGCACTCAACCTGTAGGATGGTGAAAAAACTTGGGAGAAAACCTCATGCTTCAATGAAGTGCTTTTGGGCTAGAAGGAAAGCTAGAGAGCTCAGACACTCGCAGAGCTACAGTCAGTAAATCCGAAGCACAGCCTGGCCTCTTGATCTTTTGTTTTCATCCAATTTGACTGAAAAGCCTCAGCAGCCAACAACCAACCAACAGCCCTCTGAAGTTGCCCCATCAATCCCCTCTGCCGAAATTGTGAGGGATACAGGGAAGGAGCTCCCCCGAGGAGAACTGAGGAGCCTTCTAAAACAGATGGCGAAGCATCACAGAATACAATCTCTGAAAAAACAACATCTCTGGATAAACAGAAAAGCACAACTTCATTGTCAGGTTCCTCCCTCTGTGTGCAGATTGGGAAGTCCTCCTAGTGAGGATATCATAGGTAAGCAGATACTGCTTTTGATCTTGGAGTCAGGCTCCTGCAGAGTTTTGGCTATGAAAATATACAAATGTTTCCACTGAAATGCACAGTACATAATCAATCATGCCCAGCAGGATCACGGACCAACAACACACTCTCTAATCAGAAGGCTGCCCAGAGCTACGTTCCTGGAGAGACCAGGCAAGAATATCCTTTAAGGATGAGAATGCAACACTACCTATATACTGTTTTTTTATAACGATGGTCAGAAAATACGGCTGCAATTCATTTTGCTCCCGTTTTCTGTAGCTATTCTAGAAGGACCTAAAGATGCAATCAGGGAGAGAACTCCTAGAGACGTTTCATTTACTTAATTTCAATTCTTTCACATATTCTGCCATTAAATTATAAACTAATTAGTAGATAAAGTATAGGTACATGAATAAAAATTAATTTTGCTGTAATTGAGTGACTTTTTTTCTCTTTTATATAAAAGAAACAGAAGATAGCAAAATCTAATATATTACTGTCATGGCAAATGTCACTGATTAATAGCAGTGAACCAGAAGAGCACAGGAACTGGATGGTTTTATTACACAATAGCTATTTTCACACCACAGGAAGTGCTTAAGCAGCTGAGGTTTAGCTTTGGCTTGACCTTTAAGAGCACAAATGATGTAGAAAAACTTAGGCAGTTAGAAAGTTCATATTTCTTTCTTTTTTTTTTTTGGAGAAGACAGGGTACAGGAGGACTGGGGAAAAAGAGAATGATGTGGCAAGGGCATAATACAAATTTCACAGTATTTTGAGGTCATCTAGCAAAAGGTTAACAAAAGCAAAACTATTCAAACACTCCCACCCATCAGAGGGGTAGGAGCGATGCCTGCCTAGTTCCTTCTTTAAATCTCTTAACCTTTGGGATGTTTATAGTTATTCCTTTCTGAGAAACAAGAAAGGACATCACTTCTGACATTAATTCATAGAAGTTTTGAAGGGTTTCCAGCTACAGCTGGTCAAAACACTTCTGTCTAGAAGGACCTTGAACCCCATCACCATTTCCAGACACTTATTCTCACCATTTACTCAAAAAAAGGAAACTTATCATAGAATCATACAATGGTTCACGTTAGAAGGGACCTTAAAGATCATGTAGTTCCAACCCCCCTGCCATGGGCAGGGACACCTCATCCCTTCAAGCTTCATCCCTTGCTCTCCATTGCTCACCCTTCCACCCTCATCTTCCCAGAGGCAGACGCTGTTGCCCGCGTCCCTACGCTGGGTCCCTACATCATGGCTCACACACCCCGTATCAGCAGCCCAGGCTTTGTCTCGTCTGTCTTGTTGACTTGCTTTCGGAGTAAGTGTGCATTATGGTAAGTAACTGATGAAAATACAAACAAGCAAAAAGGCTCTAATAGCTTCCACACCGCTGCCTACGGGGGGCATCACCTTCGAGTACATTTGACCTCTACAGATGTAGCTGCCCGAAACACTGGTAGACCTGTGCTTGCTTCTGCCCACAAGACAAGGTGATTAGTCCCTCAGTAACACCACTGTCTTTTTAGAAAATGACCTTTCACTACTCATATCCTAGGAATCTGGGCTGTGTTTGATGGCTGGTGTTTGAACTGCAGGTCAATCTAAAGCATACTCTCCTCTGTTGTACAGATAACATCTCAATTCTCAGAGATAATTGCAGTTCATAGTTGAGTGGTTAGAACCCTTTCTCCAAGACAGCAGTCCTTTATGCACCAAAACTACCAATAAATTTAAACTTTAAAGGGAAAGTAAGGAATTCAAATTTCCTTATTATATTAAATAATTCATCTACCCAAGCTGAACAGTTTCATTTAAGCTCATCTGAGTTTCAGAAGTAGGAAAGCTATTTAACTCGTATACATTTTGTTCAAAATGACCAAATGCAGAAATCTGAAAAGGGAAAGACTTAATGCTGTTAACCTCTCATTTCATTTTTGCATTCCTGAACATAAAAAACAGTAAGAAACAGTCATCGTCTCCTCCTCTTTTAATCAAGTACAGCACATAATGTAGAAAGAAAGGTCTGCGGTATTTTTACAAGATTAAATAGAAAATGTGAACAATGAACTTAAAAATTTAATTTAATTTCAATATTAAAATTCTCCTGCATGCAACAAAATATTTATTTCAGGTCTGCTACATTTAACCTGACACTATTACTTTAAAGAGTTGCCCTATGAAGCACCTTGACTGCTCCAGGACTTTGATGGTTAAGAAACCTCCCTTGCACACCAGATACCCCAGTTCAGGTCCTTGATCCAAATACAACAACTAAAGAACCTGACCCCACACCTTCCACACTCCAGGCAAGTATGTAACTGTTGGGCTAACTAGATCTAATTAATAACAGTTACGCACTTGCCTGGAGCGTGGAAGGTGTGGGTTTAGGCCCTTTTGATGTTGTATTAATTAATTAGATCTACCCCTTCTTTCCAGATTTCGTCAAGAAACAAAATTCTGAAGTGTCCATGATTTCCATTAGTTTCCCATTTTCCCCGCACGTGCGATGGCCACCAGCCTGTCCCTGCTCTACACTTCCATCTACTGTAATTTCAGTGCACCTGAGTGTACCAATCACCTGAAACACCAGGGACTCAGTTTACATATTTTCACATTTCTAAAATTTCAGAGTCTATAAGCAATAACAAAAGCCCCGTGGGTGAACGCTTCAGAAGCAACAATTATTATGCCAGTGTTTTCTGAACTTAGTTATTTTGGCTACAGGCGTCACAAAGATTTCCATTCTTATTCATTGAGATCCTTAAAAACAGATAAAATGGGATGGGCTTTGTTTCATTTTGTGGTCAAAGCAAGGTATACTTATCCACGTTAATAGCTCTTTTGCAGACACTTTTTCAGAGCTCTTACGGAGACACTCACATGCCCTTTTTAAAAAGGATTCTGCACTATGATAAACTTCTGTCTCAAAATCACTTACATATTGTCCTGGGTTTAGAGAGATACAGCAAAATGTAATGTAACCCTTTACCTTGGCATCTGAAGTGGGTAACATTCTCAGCTCCACTAAGGTTTCAGAATAAAATAAATAGCAAGCTTCATTTCCATAGCATTTTTCTACTTCAAAACCATAGAAGAAAGTTTTTTTGTAAAGAGGGTGTATGTAGCAATAAGAAACGAAAGATCGCATTAAACTCCTTATTTCTCCTACGCTTTTGTAAACATCATCTGATTAATTCAAGATGACCTTCATAACTGGATATGACAAATAATCTGCACAGGCAATCAGCAAGCTGCAAAGGCGGATGGATGTTCTCATCAGAGGAGAGGACAGTCAACAAGTCCTACCAGGAGGAGAGCGAAGCAGGAACTCACCTCTGGGGAACACACAACTCCATCAGGGCAGTCCTAGACAGAAGACTGGAAACGGCTTATAAAGAGGCAGGAGAACGCCAAATGCCTGGACTCTTACTTCTCAGAGAATATGACTTAAGAGATCAAACTGTGCTGAAGAGGAAGAGAGGCTGGGCATTCCCCTCATTACAACAACAAATATTTAGTAAGATCTCCAAGCAAAGGTTTTAGTGTTCCTCCTGTCTGGTGTGGACAAATGGCCCAATAAGTCGTCTTAGATTAAATGGGAAACTTGAACTTGTCCTCAAAACTGTAACAACAGTGACCAAGATGCTTATCATACTATCAAATTTAGACTCTAGGTTTGTTTTCTACTTCATTTTCTAATTCTGGTAATGCAGCTGATCAACCTGCATGTCTGAAAACACTCAACAACATAATATGATCATTTATCTGTTCACAACAAAATGCAGGAACAATGACCAATTTCAGAAGACACCTTCGCAAATTAATGTATTTCCTATCATTTTAAGTATCTTGTGCGCACAACTGGTGTCACAATTAGTCTTAAGAAGGCATTAAAGATGTTTATTCGTTCTCATTTCCACCTTGTTGGGGAAAAAGTGTTCATCCCTCCAAGGAGGTATGATCTTGCAGCTACGGAAAAGGGGAGCTCGACTCCTTCTTCAGGTGGATTCTCTGCATGAAGCCACACAAAAATGCACTTAAATCCTGTACTTTGGCTGCCTGAATTGTAAAATGTAAATGCTAACACATGGTTGGAGCAGGACGTTGGACTAGGTGACTTCCTGAGGTCCCTGCTGACCAGAATTTTCTGATGATCCTATTTGCTTTGAGACGCATAAATATGAATGAGAAGGACACTCAGCCATTGCAGGGTTGATTACTGGTGAAAATTTCAAGTAAGTATCCTAACATTTTCAAGCTTTTAATGCATAGCTTTTTACTAGATATATGGGGAAATCCTATCAAAACGCTCATGAACTTTGCAATTTTCACAAGTGTCATCTATGAGAGCCAGAGGAAAACAATGGTCATGCTGTTCTGGATCATGGGGCCAAACCTGCTGGTTTATGTTGGGTTTTAGAAAGCAAACAACCCAAAAAACAACACAACATCGAGTTTGACTACATATTTTTTAAGTGGCACTACAAATTCGGATGGCATGTCACTGAATATTATGTGCAAGTGAATTTATCAGGCAGGTTAAGAAAAAATCTGAGGCCAACACGAAATTACAAACAACAAAAAGAAAAAGCACTTGTCATCTTGCAATGCAGAATACTCAATTTGTTGTCAGTTTTTCACCATTAATACAAGTGAGTCTGCTTAGCATTACTGGATATGTTTCTTTTATACCAATATTCAGCATTTCCTAAAGAAGTCATTCCCTTTCTCTCTCAAAGCAGTGAAGTCCTTCCCCAAAGTTCAAGGTTCTAGACTCAGCATTTTCGAGCCCCTTCTCCTTAAATCACTAGCCAGTATGAAATTCTCAGTTTCACCTTCTCTTACTATTATTCCACTTAAATATCAGGAAGGAAAAAAAAATGACAAATAAAGCCTTGAATTTCTTGCTGTGATATATGTCAAATCTCAGATTAAAGAACAAGTATTTTTCTCAAAATAATTCGCTATAAATAGTTCATAATTAAAAGTGGAACTGCCCAGACGTGAATTCTGAAGACACAAACGTTTAGGCGCATTCACAACAGATCCTCAAGGAATAATGAATTAAAAAGCAGTACCAAAATCCCCAAATCCCTATTTTGTACAAATTTGATTTCCCTGAATTGGCGTTTCCTCACTACATTTTTCTATTAATTAATTTCATAGACCACATTATGACCCGCTGTACACGTGTACAGGGATGTGACAGAACCTAAGAGACTACACCCTCACTATGCAGCGTAAGTCACTGCATGCTTCCATGAGTATAAAGTGGACATATGAATGACAGTACAAAAAATGTAAAAAATTCCTAGCAGGTAAGATGATTCTGTGTCTAATTTATAAGATTTCTTCTCAGGGTGAAGCTGGGTCAACAATCTCTTCCCGTTAAGACACCTCCTTTTCTGGGAGTACCTCAGTTGCAGCACATTAGAAAAGCAAAAACATTTCAACAGCAATACAAAGTCCTACACTGCAGATGGTGTGTTTCTGCTACTTGTGTTTTCAGTTTCCTAGCAGATCTCTCAAGTATTAGAGTTGTGATTGACTTTAGACTGCTTGGACACAAATACTAGTCTTACCAGTTCACTGTACTGCTTACCAAATTTGCCTCTAATATCCCATTTGAAAAGAAGGGGGGGAAGCTTAAAACAACACGCAACAAAAAAACCCCAACTTTACTTACCTTGCTGGAGGCACATCAATATTTGAAGAAACAACCTTGCGCTTCTGTTCCAGAAGACAAACAGAACGAGTGTTTTCCTTTTCATACTCATGAGCTCTGTTTGGTTTTTTGGTCTCTGCTGTTTTTAAATCTTCCTCCTTTGTGGTGAACAGGAGAAACTGTTGGTCTGGCAGTTTTTGACTGATGTCACTTTTTACATCCTCCTGTTGAAATGCAGGGAAGGTCATTTCACGCTTGATGCTGGCTGCCTGTAAAATTAAAAGTAATTATTAAATTTTTGTCTAATTCTCCTAAAATGTAAGGGGGGGGGGGCGGGACGGGGACGACCGAATACCCACAGGCATTTACTTCTAATTAGTTCTCTGAATCAGGGAATACCATTTCTTTGTCCTTCATAAATTCTGAAACTGCCATGAATTTCTCAACAGTGTTGAAGACTATCCAGGAAAATAAGCAATTCTTGCCCATTTGATAAAGCAATCAGTTACCTCTTAGTGCTAAATCAAAAAGGTATTGGAATTGGAGTATCAGAAACCACAGTATATACAATATATATTTAATGTACGCACCTGTGCTCCATAACTATGCAAAAGAAATCCTAGTTGTCGTCCTCGTAAAGTTCCAGGAAAAAGAGGCAGAATTTATCCAGATAAAAGGCAACCAAGAAACTAAAGCACTTCCGACAGCCACTTAGTGGGTTCTTTAACAGTTGTATTTGCAAAGAGGGTTTCTCGATGAGCATAAAAATAATATGCTGTGATCCAACTCAGCTGCCAAAAGGCGAAGGTGAGCAAGCGATGGAGGCAGGAGCTCCACAAGGAGCCCGGCCAGCGGTGAGGAGCAGGGACACACACAGAAGCAGTGTCCGGTTCTCTCTTTGGCTGCCAGCGCTTCCCAGACCTCCAGTCCTGTTGCTTCCCGTAAGCAAAGACTTCCCAGCCATATCTTAAGAGATATGCTACCTCTCTGGAATACGACGTGTCGGTGTTTATAAAGAGAACTGTTGCAGGGATGCAGCGAAGAGCATGCAAAGCCAGCAGAACCAAGCCACTCCACCTTCCCAGAAAGCAAAACCAAGTCCAGCATCTTGATTTTCCCCTCCAATACCGTTCCCTGGCCTGCTAGGTTCCTCAGCTTCACGGGGCCAGACCTATCTCCCAGGCTGTCACCACCCTCTCGTCCTGCCGTACATCGGCCAAGCTCTTCCAGCCCCTCTGCCTGCTGGCTTCCTCGTGTCCCTGCGAACACAGAGCCCACCAGAAGTGTCTGCTAATAGAGTTATTTCTGGATATCTGTGCTTTTAGCATCAGGAGCTTCAACTGCTAACTTGCCTGAAGTCCAGGAGATGCACCAGGGCGACAACCCCTCCAACCCAACCCAAAGAGCCAAGCAAAATACGGCCCAACAAAATGGTTGCTTGTCCCGCCTTGAGCAGAGGTACTTCCGCACCATCTCAGAGAAACCCAGACACCTTCTAGGACTTGCAAACTGGTTTTTTTAGATGCTTGTAAATTACTGCTGATCTTCACGGTGGAGAAATCCGGGATATATCACCCTCAGATAGTAACAGCACCAATAAGCTGAAATTCCCATGTAAACTCTTCCCCTGTACTCCTCCTCCTTTTCATCATCAAAAAAAAAATTAATCAATGTATATGTGTATATATTTGTACATAAAAATATATTCCTCTCCCCACAAATCTCTCTGTTTATAGCTTTCAAACCTTGGCAGGTATAAAAATGGTGCAAGCAATTTTAAGTCCAAAGGAAAACCAATCTTGACAAGGTAATTTTGTTTTGTTTGGTAAAGTACACAACATCACTAGTGCATAAATACTTAGGACTGATGATTTAATTGTCTCATTCTAGTGCTTCCATGGAAGGGCTTTTAGCAGTTGCTTCAAGAACAAAACTAGAATTGTTACTTTATGAATGTAAATAGTAGAAAGAATTAGTCATTTTACACTTCTTCACACACAAACAGATGACACATTACCAAGAAAATCTGCCTGGAAGACAAAACAGTCAGCATGTGATCACACAGAATTAGGAGAAGACATAAACAACACAAATTTAATTCTGATTTAATGATTATTTTTTAAAAAACTTAGATTTACAGTAAGCCCTTTTTTGAGTGCCTGAGGATTTTAACGGATGCTGAGCTGCCTTCAATTTTCATCAAAATTGGCTTAGAAGTTATGCACCAAAGCAAAAAAAAAAAAAAAGCCTAAAACCAGACAAGTTCCACTATCCAGCCCCTAGAAATTATACAATGCCAAATGAAGGTATGCATAAGACTTGAATTCCATCCCCTCCATTGCCACATGGTCTTCCATTGCATGACCACACATTTTTTCTTCCACCCTCTTTTTCCACCTTATCTGGTGCAGAAGCAGCAGAAGACCAAATCCAATGCTTATACGAACTATTCCTCTCCTTCAGTTGTCAACAGATGTTTGGAAATACTAACCTCTTTCTAAACTTTCCCATGAGAGCGACGGCAGACAAAGAATCTTTTCTGCTTTAAAAGCAGGTGATCATGAGAGAAAGCCAAGAGTTTCCTTCAGTGGCCACTTTCTGGTAGCTTTCTCCTGCTCCACAGGCAGTTTTTCTATTTTAATTCAACCATGTCTACGGGAGCCATTCCTGGAAGGGTACGTGGTCTTTTGCTGTAAATCCAACCACCTACACAAGCAGCTGCTGATGTGGGGAGCAAAGAGGACCACAGTCACTTGACTGATCAGGTTCCTCGCTTTGTGGCAAACACATTCATTAACTACCAGGACCGTTCTGCTTTCAAGCTCTACTTCACCATCACTCCCAGTTCAGAGATAATACGGACAATTACCAATATATCTTTACAGATAAGTAAGTGTTCTGTCATATCTTATCAGGAACTTTTTTTTGGGTCAAGGATCCTTCATATTCTTTTAACCACTTTGAGGCTTGTGGTGGTCCTCTAACTCCATAACATATTTCAGCAAAAATTTCATGGAAGGTCTAGTCCAAGTAGACACAGCCTGGCTCGGAGACAGACAGATGTTAACACTGTAACATCAATTTATTTCAGCTTACTTCCAACACTTTGCTTTTCTCTCTCCTTAGTTGTTCTCAAACTCCATGATCCCATTGTTCCCTGATGATTTGGCTTTTATTGTCATCATACCTCCGCATTTGCCACCCTATTGCTTCCAGTATCAACTGCTGATAAAACCTAACAGAGTTTTTTCCATACACTTAATTAATCATTGCTTGTACAAAGCCATTTTATAATAGGTTGTTCTTCTATGCAACTCATTGCATATTTTCACCCTTAAGCCATTAGGAACCTTCAGCTTACTTTCAACCGAGTCCTTTGCAACCTGGCCTCAGGCAACCAACGTCGCTTGGAAGTTCAGACACAGAAACAGGAGTTACAAACCACCGACAAATTTTAAAAGCTAGCTTTGTTTCTGTCTGCAGTTACCCTCACCTGCCTTTGACAACTTCCCTTCCATCACCATTGGGCAAGGGAAACTTCAGATACACCACCGCTTGGAAATGACAGCTCAGTATTACCTGCACCTTCCGCCCTGGAGCTCATCTCTGGCACTGCCCCACGCTTGGGGCTGATCTGGCTTTACTCCTTCCTTGCTTCTCAGCAAGCACCAGCCACCCCACTCACTCTCCTCTCAGGTTTTCAATACCTAATAACATGACCATTTCCATAAACTTCTTCAAAGGCGTGAGCTGGGTCACAGAGTGGTCTTCCCTTGCTCGTTTTGAAATACTCTTGCTCGTCGAGCGCAGCAGCATGGTGCTGTGGCAGCCCCACTCCAGTGGACCAAGACAGGTGCTGCTTCAACCAGGGAGTTTAGTAATCACAGAATGGAAGGTACCTTAAAGATCATCTAGTTCCCACCCCCCTGCCATGGGCAGGGACACCTCCCACTAGACCAGGTTGCTCAAAGCCCCGTCCAGCCCTTGAACACTTCCAGGGATGGGGCATCCACAACTTCCCTGGGCAACCTGTTAATTTTCCTGCAAAAATTGGAAGTAATTTCATGCTTTGGTTTCTAAGCAGAAACTTTATTTAACACAAAAAGGAAAGTGTTCTAGTTTCTATTTTGAAGTTGTCAAGACAATAGTATGTATTTAGGTTGAGGGTTTTACTTTTAAGTTCTTGCCTGATTCATTATTATTATTATTATTTGACAAAATTTAATATGCCGTGTGACAGCTAAATGATTACTTCAGTTAATATTTTCAGCAGTATATTAATAATTTTTCATTGCAAAAGTCATCTTAACCTGCCTATAGAAACTTGTATTTGGTGGTGTCTTGTCATAACCAGTCCTGAACTCCACATGCCCTGATCGACACCATGAGTTGCAAACGGAAGTCCTGCCCAAATTAAAGCATGATTAACATCAACACAAATTTTGAGGAATTTTTCTTTATTCTTTACAGAGGATGTGCAGACTGCAATTTTTCAATAGTTTAGGTCTCAACTTATCTGCAGTCAATTTTTGTTATGCCCCAAAGCACAGCCTGATAAGATGCTCACGTTGCAGTCAAACTTCAGTCTTCTCCGATTTCAGTTAAATTTCAGCTTGGATTTTGCCCTGGACAGCAAAAAAATTATTGATCAGACAGCTCAAGTATCGAACTGCCTAGTCAAAGGACCAGCAAACACTAAAGTAGACCTATCATATTTATATGCAAATGCAGAGACTTACATTTGACAGATTATATATGTGATCTCTTGAGTACAACCTGACTGGGCTTTAGCATCTTCTCTTGCTTCTGGTGCATTGCTGCTTAAAAACCGAAGTTAAGTTTATTTTCAAATAGTTCACTAGCATTTAACAGGGATCAAGATGCCTGTGTTTCCTATACACTGGAAAGTATTAAACTCTCAAGAATATTAGTATCATTTACCTGTATGTGACCCAAATGCACAGAAATACGCCTTCAAATGTGAAAACTGACTCCCACCTATGTTCTTTCAAATTTCCTAATTTTTTGTGCCGCACCTGTGGATCCAGGTGGGCACACCAGGAGCACAGACCTCATTTTTAACAGGCTTTGTAATGGTCTACACTGACAGATGGCAATAGAGAAAAAATACTGAAAGAACTGCCTACTTTGTTGACGGTTTTATTAACAATTCAGGGGCTGATTTGCCGATGAGGAGCTGGGCAGCGGGTGTGATGGAAGTGCACAAGCAGAAGGCAGCTGCCCAGCCCAGAGCATCGCACGCCCGAGCGGCACTGCCTCCAGCCTTGTGGCTTGAGGCAGCATCACGATCAGAGGGCTGGAGCACCTCTCCTATGGGGACAGGCTGAGAGAGTTGGGGTTCTTCAGCCTGGAGAAGAGAGAAGGCTCTGGGGAGACCTTATTGCGGCCTTTCAGTACTTAAAGGGGGCCTACAAAAAAGCTGGAGAGGGACTTTTTCACAAGGGCATGTGGTGATAGGACATGGGGTCATGGCTTCAAACTGGAAGAAGACAGATTTAGATGAGGTATCAGGAAAAAATTTTTCACTATGAGGGTGGTGAGGCACTGGAACGTGTTGCCCAGGGAAGTTGTGGATGACCCACACCTGGAAGTGTCCAAGGCCAGGCTGGATGGGGCTTTGAGCAGCCTGGTCTAGTGGGAGGTGCCCCTGCCCATGGAACTAGATGATCTTTAAGATCAGTTCCAACCCAAACCGTTCTATGATTTTATGATCTTCAATGAAGCTACAACACTTTACTCCAGCTGAAGAAAATGTAGCCACCGATTGCATCTGCCTGCCAAGAAGCAGGCCAGCAAACAGGGGCTCGGCAGAGCAAGGCTTGTGTCATGCTGTCAGGTAGCAGGACGGCAGTGAGAGCCCAGCAGGCTCCCCTGATCTTCTGGGAGAACACCAGCTATTTCTGCTCACGTTGTCTGCTGGGATTCTGGAAGGACTTAGATGTCTGAGAAAGTCCCCTACGTGTACAGTTTGAATCCTAGAGGCTTGGGTAAATTAAATAATCTTGCAACTATGGCCTATTTTGTGCCATTATGTTTTGTTCATATGGATAAAAGAGCTCATTTTATAACAACAGCAATAAAAGTACCTGTAAAAAACACTAAATAATATTAAAAATATTTTACGGGAGTTAGGGAAGTATCTGCACAAAAGCTGACTACATCCAAAACTCCCTATGCTTTGGGAAACTAGCTGCTTAGAAAAAACATCTTATCTTAATAATCCTGATGCCATTGCCAGGTTTCCATTTTTATACAAACTTCCTTTTCTCCCTCAACCCGTAAAGCTATGCTTCCTTTACTTCAGCTACAGGCCACCGTAACTGGACTCAACCGCAGTGTCACTTCATTCCAAAAACAACAGGATCCCTACAAGCCACACTGGATGCTTTCCACGTTGCAGAGAGGCAGAAGGAGGGGTCCTCCTGCCTCCCTGCAAGGTGGAAAGCATCCAGTGTGAGAACACGTTGATTAAAAAACTATTTAAAAAAAAACAGCACCCCCAACAACAGTCACCCAACACATGGCTCCAATGATGGATAAATTTGCATTGTCAACAGATAAATAATTTTAACTTAATTGTGAGTCCTAGCCACAATATGTACAATATGTCCTATGTACAGTATCAACACTATATAGCTGCTAAAGAAGGCAGTTCAGAATAAGGATTTTTGATTTCCATCTGACTTACTATGTAATCAGTTGGTCTAATTCCATCAAAAAACTCTTCTGATTAAACACCAATAGCTACAAGATGGTTTAGCACCAGCCAACCTGCCGTATAACTCTGTTAGTTTTTAGAAACAATTTTTTCATTCTTTGTGACCATCTCCTGTTTTCTGAAATAGTTGTAAGCATGCTAAGTGTTAGGGACTGCCAATAAAACTTCCATCTGGTAAGAAAACAAGTCACAGGATTATTTTTTTTTAAACAAGGCTTTAGCAGCATTTTTGATCCACTACAGAACAAATACACAGCTCCATAGGGGATGCAAAATAAGGAATCAAGGTATTTCACCCTAGCGTATTAATGAAAAGCAATAATGAAATGTATGTACTTAACACGATACACATTTCAAAAGTTCAGCCAAAACAAGAGCTCAATAAATGCAAGACTCTTTTCAGGCCAGCCACAACAGCTAGGCTATGCTCTAGGGACAGGGATAAGCCACTTTTCTGAACAAGAAAGAAAAGAGGAATAAAGTTCACAAGCAGCAATGAGAAACACTGAACTTACTACCAAGATAACATCATGCAAATAAAAAACAGTTAAATTAAATCCCCAGAAGGACAAAGTTTTTGGTTTATTCGTACTACTTCATACAGTATTTCCAGTTCAAGTTCCCACAACAGTGTTTTCTATGTAAAAAGGCTCTAATTTTTGCCATCTCAAAACGGCATCCTCACTGGAAGGAAAGAATGCATTGAATTTCCATTTCACCAGAAATCTTTATTCATACTGGAATACAAAGAGATAAGACAGATTCTCGTAATGATGCTTGGAAATAATCTGCCCTGAATTTCAATGTATTATTACATTTTCAAGTATATTTTGCATTTAATTACTCGCTTCACCAGCGGTTGCTCATTACACATAAACCATGTCAATCTAATCACTCTAAGCATTTGTAAACTGCTGCTCTCTGACAATACAGAAGATAATGCATTAAGGTCACTGTAAGTGTTCTTTACAATATGTAGTATGCATTAGTGTATAGTAATGTAGTAATCATTTTCAACCAGGCTAGGACAAAGTCCCTATCTTCTGCATTTGACTGAATATACAAAACCATCCACAGAATGTATTTTCTAGATTTTAAAATACAAATCTAAACATTTACGTGGCCTGGATTCACAATACGGTGTTAGGCAGCAAGAACTAGGAGTCAGCAAAAAGTTTCTACCCTTTCATCATCACGTGTATGTCAGCGCTTATCTGGCTAAATATAACTCATCTACAAAAACTGTGCACCCCAGCACCAGCCTAAGGTGTTTCTGGGTTATATACCATCTATCCAGATGAATGACAGAAACTTTCACTCCCACATTTGAAATTCGGTGCCCATCCAAGTACTTGTTGTATCCCAAATAGAACAATTGCCAATTTGTGACATTTGAAATTCTCCACTAACTGGCACAAGCAGCGCAGAGGTTATTAAAACAGGACAGAGAGATGTTACTAAGATTACAGGGGGAGACAGCGAGGAACACTGGGAATCCATGGCCCTTCCCATACACCATTGTCAGGTCAAAACAAAAATGGTTCAGAGATATTTGAGCCTTTTTCTCTCTACCCCACGAACAAAGGGATGAAGATGTGAAAGTACAGCAGCTTCCTTTCCCATCCCATATGCAGCCATATGCAGTTCCTTACAGAAAAGTACATGACATGACTTCTAAGATAATCAGACACCAATTAGTAACCATTACCATAAATTAATACTAATTACTGAATGCGTGCATCTTCAAAATTTGCTTGCAACGTTTAATTCTCAAAGAAATAACTCCGTGCTCTGTAGTCTGGAGATGCTGCGCAGGCAAGTGGATGCCTGCGAACCCAGCCAGCTGGGTCCAACTGGACCACAGCCCCCAGGCACGGCACCTCCAGAAGGATCTCAGCAGAGGTCTTTCAGCCCTGTCTTCCTTTTCTTAAATGAAACAAGCCCCTGAGAAACACACTGCCTCTAAACACCTAAAAATTAAGAAGCTAGCTTGGAAAGTCTTAAACAGAAGGAAAGTGGAGGACCGCAGCTGCAAAAAAAACAGGTTCATTTTTCATTTAGCGATCCTGTTGCTGCACTTCAATATTTGCTAAACACGCTCATCATCGACCACTTGGATACTCCACCAGGCTAAAAAGGACTTGGCTGGCCAGGAACGGGCAGCCATAATTGCCTTGCCAATTACTGGTTTCACAAACAGCGAGTTTAAAATGAACTAAACCAATTATCGCATTTTCTCGCAGCGACGTACGTGCCTGGCCGTGCAAGCGGGACGGGTGCCTGCCAGGCAGCGCATCGTCCTCGCCTCTCCTGCAGCAAAAGCAGTGTGAGCAGTGCCCCACACCACCAGGACAAGCTGTGGCCACGCACAGGACAGGAGAGGGACTGGGAACGCGTGCCCTGGGCTGGCCAAGGAGCACTGAAGGACAGAAGAGGAGGATACACCCGGGTGTTGCTGGCCACTGCTGGGAAAGTCTGAAAAGTCTGGAATTGGAGATAAAAATGAGTGTGCTAATGCAGGGTAGCAGACAAGTTCAAAGAAACTTTTTTGTTCTTATTTCTGTTACGTTACTGGTTGCAATTACAATCTGTAATTAGTCAGCACCATCAAATCGGCTGTTCTCACTGCACTGGCTGAAGCTCTGAAACCTCACGTCAGGGTATTTTCTATGGTATGCCTACGAACATCTATTTTCTCTGAAATGGTGATTTTTCCTGCTTGTAAGAGATGCAAAGAGTATCATAAAGGCAGTGGGAAAGTTTCTATGTCTTTGCTGCCCCTAATTTTGATTCTTGTCTACATTAAGAAGTTGTACAGAACAGCTTAAGTAGCTTAATACAGCCTCACGTATGGACTGTCTTATGGACAGAAATACCAACCTAGCCTGTATTACCCAAATTTCATGTACAAATAAAAGATCTTTAATTTCAACTATTTCAAGACCATTGCTGGAGATGTACAAGAAGCTCCACTTGTTTCTCTCTTCGTTTGCTGGTGGTTTGGGATCAGTAAGGATGGCAGTGGTTCAAAGCAGAAGGGAGAAATACCACCACCTCTTCTATCATCTCATTGAGGATTGAGTAAGAAGAGCTCCCAAAAATCAGACCATACCTGAGGCAGTGGGGAACAGCCCATGCTTACTAGAAGATTTTGGAAATGGTGCCTCACTGCTTCTCAGTAAGAAACCCTTGATTGGTTCATCTGCATTTGAAAGCCCTCCTCCTCTGTCTGGATAGAGATACATAGCAGAGTATGTCTACAGAAAAGAAAAACAGATTAGCTTTATTTTCAAGATCTCTTGCAAATAAGGTACAGACAAGTGTGAGATTTGTAAGGTCAGAAGCAATTGTCTGTCTTTGGAAGCAGACAGCCAAGATGAGATGCTGCAGATCCCAGATCACTTAAAAGGATATAGAAATGTAATCCATTTGCCTTCACATTCTGGGAATAAAGAGACTTTGCTCTTTTTTTGTTTGTTTAAATGATGGAATTTCAGTTAAATTAAGCCAAGGTAGTTCACAGATGTATCCAACTGTTGTAACTTCTGAATGAAGCAGGCGCTGTGAAAGAAAGCTTCAAGGGCCAGTGCTGATCTAAATCAACTAAGAATCAGAATTAAGTGCACATCCTTATCTCCTCTAACCAATCTCAACCCTGGAAGCAGAAAGCATGGTCCTTCAGAAGAGATGAACAAGGAAGGAGTGTTGCTCACGGTTAAGAGATTCTCCCAAATCTATGTTTGGCTCCAGACAAAAACATTTAGCAGTTTTCCTGTTCAGAGTGGGAGAGGTGCCAAAAAATGAGTTTATTTTTGGGTCTGACTACACAGAGAAGTGGTACCACAGAGTTTCATCTCATTATCCTGTGAAGCAATGGAATAACACTAGGAGAAACCTGCAAACCACGAGCAAACGTGACCTCCTCTTCCTCAGCCACCCCAGAAACCAGCCCTCTATCAAACCACTAGAAGGATGCAATGATGTCTCATGGGAGAAGAGCCTTCACAAAGAACCTGAAGAACAATAAAGCCCAAAGTCAAGCACAGTCCAACCAGTCAAATGGATGCTGTCCTCTAAAGGAGGAAGGCTTGCTCCCTTGCTCGCCTGCCTTTTCCTCCCTATGCATGTCCTAGCTGTGATATCCCTTCTTTTCCTCTGCACCATCAAGATGCTCGACAAGCCCTTCCTGGAGTTACCTTAACTTATTGAGGTTACAGAGTCTAGAGACTCTCTGCTGCACGTGTTTTCCGCTGTTTCGGTAGCCCACAAAAGCACACAATGAATTCTGGCAAAAGCCCAAGGTAGCTAGTGCATGGCTGGGAGCTGGAGGAAGGACGGAGACGGGAATGCTTTACCCATTTTGGAACTGATGAAACATTAAATCATCTCACCATGGCTTCACAAACACCTCTTGGTTTTACCCAGTGCCTAGACACAAAGCATTCTGTGCTGCAAAGGCTGCTGCTCCAGCCGAGGGACCTACCAACATGGAAAAAGAAACACCCGCAAGACCAACCACTTCTCTCCTGCCATAAGAAAGTAAAAACAATTGTCTACAACAGTGGTGGCCACGCATGTTGAAGCAAAGTATCACTGTAAATCCGTAGCAAACACCACTTCACCCTAATTCATTTTTTCTGCTTTTTCCATATAGCTCTGTAAGCCAGAGGAGGACCACTTTCCATTGCCTTATGAACCACGAGCTAGAGGAACCACCACTAACCTAGACCTAAGAGCAGCAAGAACTGCATCACAGTGTTCTCTTTAGAAGTATTTCAAAGTAGAAAAATCAGATTTTTTTTCCTTTGGCAGTACTTACATTTGTCACAGTTACATTAAAAAAAGAGACTTGTTGAGAAATATGAGTTCAAAAGCATTTTTGATCCAGAGAGAGCTCTTTCTGCCATTTCAAAGGGTTATGCATGTATACAGAACAGATCAGGTTGGCTCAAATGTTTAGCTTGCCAACTTTACAAAGTCCAATTTACAGAAGGTTATTGTACAATTTGTTCTCTATGTCAGTATGATGCAGGCATTAGCCACTTTATCTGCTGAAGCAGAAATAAAAATATTTAAGTAACTATCCAGTCTTATGACTGCCTGTTATAATTGTGTTGCCTATCTAAAGTTCAAGTAACCTCTTCTCCGCTATGTTAAAAAAATGCATTAAAGATTGCACAACGATGAGCTATATAATTTCACACTTCAGTATCTAATCATTGAGGCATTCTACCTTCTCTCTGATTCTGTGTCCAGTGATCATAATGGCCTTCTACAGTCTGAAGTAATACTTAAAAATTATTAGGACTGCTGTGGAAAGGTTTCAGGAGACTAATGGATTCACCCTTGTGGTTACCTAATTGGGCTGAAATCCCAAATCTGCTTAAACTAGCAGGACCTTTCCATCAACTTCACCTGGGTCAGGATTTTATGGAAGTTTGATTATTTATATTTTGGAAAAAAAACCAAAACAATAAGAAGATCGGTATTTTTATACAGAGTTCAAGCAACAGAAGTTGTTCAGTTTCCTGTCTTCATTAGTTTTGTTGTCAAACAACAAATACCACCCACACACGTACTTTTTAATACAATGAGACAAATGTCACGGCAATCATCGGTTGGGATTGGAAAGTTTGGCGAAGTGCCAGAGTGGTGAAAGTGATCCCATCACAGATTGTTCAGCAGCAGCCATAACATTAAATTCCTACGGGCTCTGTTCAGCAACATGCTACTCTGAAAAACATTGACACAAGTCCGTGAAATTGAAGCTGATCACCATAGGAGCTAGTGCACGTTCCTTTTATGCGCTTTATATTTCCTGTTCAATTTTCACAAATGAACACAAACACTAATAAGAGTTTCTCTCGTAGTCTACTGTCCTTCTGTAGTCTTTGGGCTGGCCTCAAGCATCAGAATAGTCAAGCTGCTCGCTATTTTTAGAAATAAGCAATTCAATAAATCACTTGAAAGTATTACAAAGCCAACGGGCACACTCATTCTGAGGGGAAAACCCTTGCTCAATCCACAGCACTATTTACAGAGCAGACACCAGCCAGGACCAGCATGTTCCCTACTGCCCAAGCAGCAAAGCTCCCACCTTTGAGATGGCCAAGTGGCACAGTTTGAGGCACAGATTTATCCTACAGTCTGCCAAGATCTCTCTGGTGCTCTCCTAACACTGGAATTTCTAATCTAGCAGGTAGGAAAACACAGGGTAGGACTCAAGGGTTCGAAGTTGATCTACAGGACTGTTAGGCTTCTCCATAACCTTGGGTCAGATGCGAGGCTGGAAGAGCATAGGTGTCCGAGATGGTCCATGTGTCTGCACTTTTTGTAGGACACATTACAAATGTTAGTTACCAGACCATGAAAAGCACTTTCTCAATACCTAGTTTTCAGATACAAAAAATGACACTTTTATCTTCAAAAAGGAGGACCCAGGACACTACTGGCTGATCAGCATCACCTTGATTCCCTGGAGCACAATGGAGTCTGGAAACCATTTCCAGGCATATGAAGGACAAGAAAATCAGTGTGACTCGTCAGCATGGCTTCACTGAGGGGAAGTCATGCTTGGCCACCCTCATGAACTTCTAGGACAAAATGACTGGCCTGGTAGATTAAGGGAGAGCAGCGGATATTCTCTATCTAGACTTGAGGAAGGCTTTTGATGCCATCTCCCATTACATTCTCATAGACAAGCTGCTGATGTATGGGCTGAATGAGCAGGCAGTGAGGTGCGTTAGAAACTGGCTTGCAGCCAGACAGGCCCAGAGGGTGTTGATCAGAGGCACAAAGTCTAGTTGGAGGCCAGTAAATGGTGGGGTCACTACTGGACCCAGTCCTGGTCAAGATGTTCATTACTGATCGGGATGATGGGGTAGAGTGCATCCTCAGCAAGTTTGCAGATGACACAAAACAGGGAGGAGCAGCTTATAAACCAGATGGTCATACTGCCATCCAAAGGGACCTTGGCAGACTAGAGAAATGAACCAACAAGAACTTCATGATGTTCAACAAGGGAAAATGTGAAATCTGCACCTGGGGAGGAACAACCCCAGACGCCAGCACATGTTGGGGGCCACCCAGTTGAAAAGCAGCTTTGCAGAAAAGGCCCTGGCATCCTGGTGGATACCAAGTTGAGCACGAGCCAGCAATTTGCACTTGTGGCAAAGGTGAATGGTGTCCTGGGCTGCACTAGACAAAGTATTGCCAGCAGGTGGAGGGAGGTGATCCTGACCCTCTGCTCAGCACTGGTGAGGCCACATCTGGAGTGCTGGGTCCAGTTCTGGGCTCCCCAGTACAGGACAGACATGGACACACTGAGAGAGTACAGCAAAGGGCCACCAGGATGATTAAGGGACTGGAACATCTCTCCTGTGAGGAAAGGCTGAGAGAACTGGGACTGTTCAGCCTGCAGAAGACTCAGGGGGATCTTACGAATATCTACAAATACCTAAAGGGAGGGGGCAAAGAGGACAGAACCAGGCTCTTTTCAGTGGTGCCCAATGACAGGACCAGAGGCAATGGGCACACACTGAAACACAGGAGGTTCCCTCTGAATGTCAAGGAAACACGTTTTCACTGTGAGAGTGACCAAGCACTGGCACAGGTTGCCCAGGGAGGTTGTGGAGTCTCTCTCCTTGCAGATACTCAAAAGCCACCTAGACATGGTCCTGGGCAACCAGCTCTAGATGTCCCTGCTTGAGAAAGAAGGGGGGTGGACCAGATGACCTCCAGAGGTACCTTTCAACCTCAGCCATTCTGTTATAAAGGCTGAGCAGCACATGTCTATGGTACACACTGCATACCTGAAAGCAGCCAACTGTTCATTCTCAGTTGAACTCGCTGTAGACTGAAAACAGCCTAGCAAATAAGGATCAAAACTGTTAGTGACTCCACTATACCTCTTTATTCTCACATAGTTACAGTTTTCTAATACAATTCCTTTTAAGGGCAAAGTGGTTATGCTTGGTCTGTGTCCAACAAACAACAAAAATATTACATCAAAAATCCTCTGCAAATTACTCCCATTCATTCTTTATTATAGGAGAGTGGAGAAAAAAAAACACACCACCATCTTACAGTCTTACCACCCTCAGCTCTGCCTCCACTAATCCATAGTATGTATAAACTTTTAAAAAAATTTTTGATACAGAATTAAAAATCCCAAGTCTAGTCATGCACCACACTTCACCAGCCAGGTTTTCACTCAAGGACTATAAGGAACTGAATGAAGTTTGAAATTTAAAAATGAATAAAGTTTATCTACCTAAAAAAACATGGCTAAGCTGCTGGCTTTAATCTGCCTCTCTTGCCTCACCCCTTACTTGTTCTCCACAGTCCATCAGCATCCATTTGTTTTCTCTTGTGTTACTCTTCCACTTCACAGAAGAGGGTAGAACAGGGTTACACTTGTTCTGGGTGCCTACACAGCCTTGCCTAAAAGGATCTGGCTCCAAGGTCAGAACATGAGTTCTGGTGTATTAATAACCACTAGTATTTATAAAAATATCTTTATCATTACTAATCTGAGAAGGAATATTTCAGTGTACTCTTCAGTTAGTATGCAAGTTTCTAATGTGTCTTTGAGATCTCTCCGCCACTAAGTGAATCTGGTATTTGAAGCCTGCATTTTGCAAACTGCCTGTTTTAATATACTCGCACGCATATATGAGAACTAAATTAAATAGCACTCTGCTAAACAAGCAAAAAATAAGTTTGTTTTGCCCAAGATGAGCCTATAAACCACTCAGTAAAGCTGAAAGTTTGATTTAATGGATGACAATGAATTCACATGCAACTTTAGAAAGAATGGAGAGAAAAGGAGCAAAAGAGCAGAGAGAAAATTCAACCCAGCCAAAAAATGCATGTAAGTAACAGGCAACTGATTTCTTCCAAAGTCTGAAGAGTCTTCTGCATCCCATATATCACACAGATGTCTCTATATTAAAAAAACAAAACAAAACAAAAACCAACAACACAAAAAAAAACCCAAAACAACAAAACAAAAAACCAAAACCAAGCCAAAAAAAAACCCCAACATGTCCAAAAAGCATACTTTTTACTGGATTAACCTAGACTCCTACCAATATCTGCCACCCCTGCTCCACAACCTTTAGCACAGACCTGCATGTGCTCCATACTTTGTACTTATTGCAAATTGCACTTTGCAAGGTGGGCAAAACTGAGACAAATGGCATGAATTTGAAAACTTCCTTACACAGCTTGGGCTTTCGTATTTCTCCAGTGTCGCAGCACAGCTCTCTGGGTCTTTAGTTTTCAGGCTCATTTTGCATGATTTTGGGAGCTGCATAGTTGCAGGAACAAATCTATTTGCGGGAAATTCATCCTTCTGAACTACCAAAAAGTGCTCACACACAAGACAATATCTGGAATGGATAATTTCACAGGTGCTTATGGGAAAATAAAGGGCAGAGACCACAGAAAGATAATATTTGAGGAACAGGAGCAGCCCCCATACTCAGCTGGCTTGGAAATGTCCTGTGTCCATACTCTGAGCCTGGGGACAGAAAAAAGATTGGAGAAGTGGCAGCCCAACTGGGCTAAACAGAAGAAAGCACTAACCCCTTTACTATTTGTAACAGTAGGGAAAACATTGCAACACGTTGGCAAGTTATCACAAGCCCATGTTCATTACCAGCCCAAATCCTCAATCATAATGCTCTAGTGGTTTACGGGCCAATTAGTGTGGCTCTGCTACTTGCAGTGGGGCTTGCTGACCAAGTACCTGACAAACTCAGCATCGCAGACCGCTGACGGACCCCTACTTCATAACCACCTCTCCATATCGCCAAAAAGAGCGGTTTCCACAGGGTGAATTAACCCCAGCACGGTACTAATGTGACTGCTTGTGGTACCTGAACCAAGCTTCGTACAAAAGATGAAATAAACAGGACTGCAAATTAATCCACACTTCAAGACAAAGTATGGGTAATTACACTATTTATTCTTTTCATGTAATTTCAAATGGCTGGAAATCTAGCTGCAGCCAAAGCAGCAAGTACGGGTTGCACGGAAAGAGTGCAAAATGAGTCTGTATAATCAGCACCTTCGTGTTATTTATTTTCCTATACAGACGACTGAATGAGTTCTGACAAAATAAGAATACCAGCACTTCTCAACAAGGCTTCACAGGCTCTCAAAGTCTCTCTGGCTCTCCTGCCATTACACACAGCACGCTCGTGCCTCTGCCAGCATCGCATTAGAACAGCAGAGGGAAAAGAGCAATGAAAGTGTTCTCCAGTGTCCTCCACTTGGCCATCTACGTGTCTACAGCAATATAAAGAAGCAGTATTTGCATCTTCCCCGTGACCAACAGTGTCTCTCACTCTCTTTTTTGTCATACCTGTTCTCCCCTTCCAAGACTTTAGAAATTGGAGAAATAAGATTTGTTTTTATATAGTACTTCTTCCTGCCTCTCAACCCCCACACTTAAGAGTGATGGTCAAAAACAGACCACCAGTGGTGCAACCACAAAGTGGACTTCTTTCTGGTGGAGACAACACGGCTATAAGACCTGATGGTGCAGGTCCTTTTTTTCATCTTGACTAGCGGACCAGATTCTCAGACATTTTCAAAAAATATTAATGCCATTGCAGACCCTATGATGCATTCATCCACGTATCACAGGCGCTAACCATGGAAGTGAATTTGTGAAGAGCCCGCAAAACCTCTAGTTTTAAAATGCCATTCCACCCAAGGGCACCGACATCCAAGTGTACGTGTGCATCATCTCTACCCATACCACACACCAAAACATTGTGTGCTGCTTTTTAATTGCATTATCTGGATACAGTATACTGCAAAACCAGCACCCGGGCCATTTTGCTTTCAAGTCTGGTTAAATTCTGAAGCTCATCAGGACTTCTCTTGTTCTGAAGGGTACTGGACACTGCAGCAATTTATGCTCTCTCTCAGCAATGGACACCCCTTCGATTCCCTTTGCTCCCAGACCTCAATTAGGAAAGGCCAGGTCCGGGAGTCAGATGCTGCTGACCCCATGCCAGTTCTCCGTTTGGCAGGAACCCTGTTTGACAAACCACAGCCAGACCATGCCAGGCCTGTTACCCTCCCACGGTTTTGCAGTTGGACCTCTGCATTCATTTTATGCTCAGTTCTCTCACGTTTGATCTGTTGCTCTGAAATTACTTGGAAGAACCCTTAGATTAAGCTTTATGTACTCCTACGCTAACAATCCCTAAAGAAATACAAAGAAACCAAAGACAATTTCTTTAAAATATTAAATGGTAAAAGTTTTTTTTTTAATTTATAGTACTCAAAGTATCAATAATGAAAGCAAAAACTGAGCAGGTCATGACGCTTAGAAATACTCTTCCCAAGAGGGTAAATACCTGCACCTGGTTACTAAAGATGACTTGAGAGTTTATTACATACACTAAAAGTAGCCTAATACACAGTACTCCACTCATGTCAACAGATTTACTGTCCAGGGAAGTAAACACATGCAAACACCATGTTCTGATATGCACATACAGTTTTAAGCGCAAGGCAGAAATACCAGCAACCCTATACTAGCACTTATATTAACAGACCTACTACTCAAAATCATGCTGAGGGCCAACAAAGAGAACAGTACACTCCAATAACTCCCCGTCATATGCAGATTATACCTATGTAATCTGGTTGATATTTCAGATTGTTGTGCTCCATTTGAGAATTTCACACTTTCTTCCTACTAGGTACACAGGGGGAGTTTCTCTAAGCCTCCTCTACCACTTGGAGTTTCGGTGTGATGGGGAGACCAATGGGCCCAGAAGCACATTATGGTGCCCTTCGTCCCCAGGATACCTGTTCTAGTGTCAAAGGGTTTTGTAGCAGCAAAGTTGTCCAGCCTGTCAGGCCTCAGTAGCACGGACAGCCTGACCCATCCCGACCATAACCACATCTCGTGGCCTTCGACAGACTCACTGAAGAGCTACACGGACAGGGTCCAATGACCCACATGGGTCAGATTTATTCTGTCACTGCTCTATCAAACTTCCTCTGATACGATATGGGGATAATTTGTATTTCTGCTGCTTTCCTTTGGGGATTTTTTTGTTGGTTGGTTGGTTTGGTTTTGCTTCCTTTTTTTTTTTTTTTCTTCTGTGGATACAGGGAGGACCCCAGGGCACTACTACTAGGCCAACCCTTGTTAAGTAAGAATCACTATCTAAATTTAAAAAATAAATTAATTAAAAAATCAATCCAAATGGATACCCTTTAAACTTTCATACACATTTATTTTTCATAACCAGTGCTTAACTTATCATATGAATCCTCCATAGACCTACACACAGACTTAACCCTACTATCTGGGTTATCCCCAAGAGCAAAGTAACTTTAGAAAACCCCTCCTGATAAAATAATTAAGCCTAAATCTGCGGGACCTCAGCCAGCCACCGCTCAGCAGGTCCCTCCAAAACACACCAAACCCAGAGCACGCTTCGATGGGGTCTGAATAGGGCCTCGGCACCCTACTGCTGCATCCAGAAACTTTTCACCAATCACCCACGCAGGTCTCCATCCCACGTCCGTCTCCCCCCGTCGGAGCCCCCCGGCACCCTGTCACACACACACACCCCCCCCGGCAGGTGCCACTCCGCTCTGGAAAAAGCCTCTCCGCGAAGCAGAGCCGGGCTGAACGCCCCTCGCCGCCCCCCAGCAGCGCTGCTGCCGCGCACCGTACCCAGCGAAGTCGTTATTCTCCACGCTCA